>JXSR01S030800.1:2353-14401 GCA_000969725.1 Ophiothrix spiculata
ATTTGAAGGTCGAGGTGGACAAAGGTGTTGTCATTTACCGTTTTTGTTTCAACCAGAGCACATCTTTATTTTTGCCTCTTCCATGGTTGGAATCTCGCACAGGGAGTAGTTCTACATCAATTCCTATTGTCAATGCAAATAGCTGCAATCTAATCGTTGATATTTTGAGATATCATACTCGTATCTCGTGTATAGGCACAGTTTTATCAGAATTTAATCCATTTAGGCCTTTGTTGCACAATTTAAAATCATGGAAAGTGATGTGTGGCATATCGGTTCGGGTGTGGCACGGCTTGAATTTGAGCGCTAAAACGCGCTTGACTACCATAGAGTTGCTTCTTCTATAGCTAAATTGTGTTCCAATTTCGTTGCTCTGAGTCTCTAGATTTTACAACAAGGTGAGGTACACGTACAGATATTTCCTTATTATATGGCAGCCAAGCGTCAGACATTGGCACCAGGTGAATGCAAGGTAAATCCGAAAGTTTTACGAGGCTCAAGGTAAGAAAATAATTCGATTTTAGATGATCATCACAGCTCCAGCTAGAGTTTAGAAATCGTTTTCAATCTGTCGTAAAATGCGTTAAACGTTAATGCACTGGTGAAAAGCATGCACTGATATGAGTGGTATAATTAGTTTTGATCGAGTTGTTCTGTTATTAATCGGTAAAACAGAGTTTGATTTAAAGAGATATGCAAAATTAACGCATCGAATATTGAAGGATTCTCAGTCAATGTATTTATTAGGTTTTTTGATTGATTTATTAATGGCCCTTTATAGTGATGTAGCTACGCATACGAGTCAGATGTAATTGGGGTTCATTGAGTTTCCTGTAGAGAAATTTTACTAAAATGCACTGGCAATACATTGGTCATGTCTACGATAATTAAAGAATAAAACAATCAATCAATATGATTGAGATAGTTACATTGTGAATAGATCTAATAGGACCTATTTGAATAAGATATCATCAGACGCAAGAACTATTCTTTTAAAAACAGTAGGAGTTATAATTGATGCGTGGGATCAGAGAGGTGCATTCTCTGATGGGATAAACGATGGTAACTGTTGACATTTCAGAAGTCATGTTTGTCAAGTTTCTAATGCCAAAGAGTTATAATTAATATATAGAGTTATAATTAATATATAGAGATATAATTAATCCTGCTCACTATAATTAAGGCGACTCCGGGCATTCAGTGGTTTTGACATGTACAGGTAAAATATTTATAACTTTCAGTGTTTGGAGGGCTGTATATCTATCTAGAATTAGATAAGTTCACATTAAGGCCCCTTCAATCTAATTCTTTCTGTGATCTTAAATTACAGTCTATTGAAGACTTTATCAAATACTTTGTTTTTATTCCGAATTTTAGACATGGTTTTTTTTTATAACCATGAGGTGTTATAGTTTCACTACAAATTGCTAACTGCTGATTATCATGGTTAAAGAAATGTGCAAGAGTTATAGAATTTTATTTGGTGATGCATCTTGTTGATGGCTTAAAATACTTGTTTTCCGTTCTTACCGATGGTTTTAATAAATCGTTTTTAATTTTGTAAGATTATATTATAAGTCGGCCAACTGGGCAAAATGGGCTATTTTAAATATAACTGTGAATTTGAAGAATTTTATAATTGTCAGTGTAACCTTTTCAGTTTGTGTGATTGTGCACAATTTGGAAAATTTGGCATATTGAAGATTATTTAGGCATATACCAGCTGAGGTAAGCCTTCACTCACGCTATGGTTTAAAGATGTTAATGGCTTCTGCCTTCAGCGGCACTTATGGTGTACCGCAAGATTTAGCAGGAACACTGAGTATGCTGAATGGGTCTACATAGGCCCTATGTCACTTAAATTTCTAAAATCGCCCATACGCGGTTCACAGCAAAACTAACAAAGTAGAAATCATGCCCCCTAATGCAAGCATTTTTCGTTTTCATTAGGTTCAGCCATAACCACTAGATGGGAGTTCCATGTCGATTTATTTTATATTGAGTTATAAGGAAAATGTAATGAGTTCAGTCCTTAGGCCTAAGTCCTTTTTGGTTTCAAAAGCCATAATCTTTCAGATAATGTTTATGATTAGACTGCATAATCATTCTTAGGTTATGAACCTATTATAGTCTATAGATGCGGTATTCGCCAGTTGGCATTTGTTTGCAAACGGAAAAATTCATAGAGGCACGCCCAAGAAGGCCTAATCATGCTAAGACTGATTTAAAAGTAGCACTGGCTGTACATGAACTAATCAAATGTGTATGATATTAAGGATTGAGGGAATAAGAGTATATACCTGTACACAAGGTCATAAAGTCAAGTGTCCAGAAGGAGCATAATTTTGTCTATCTTTATTCCTGATTTAACAATATTTTGATATTAGTCAGAATTTCTGAAGTTTGAACCCAGTAGAAATGCGCACAGATAACATCATTTTATAAAGACATTGGTCAGTTCGGCAAACGGTGCCAGTTCGTGTTAATTTTACTTATATGCTCGGTCGTAAGGACCTGTGACGCTACACATTGTTGTCATTTATGTTGGGAAATGCTCTGATATTTATCTAAGTCCAAGAAAGCTGATTTTTGTACTGGTGGTAGAGGTTAAATCATATTATTATGGAGTCCAAAAAAGTTTTATTTTCTGCTATAAATTCTCAGGTACCCCAGTATATTATAAACAGTGAATTGGAAAGATTGATATGTGATACGATGTCTAGAAAAACAGCTTTGAAATTGATTTTCTGTTGACTTTTGAATGCACTAGAGTAGTTAAAGATTCCATTTGCATTGGCATTCAGTTAAATTTCTTTGGTACATCAAATGCCTATTAGTGTACGTATGGCGTAATTGGCAACTAGGCCTATATAGTTTATTTGCTAGTCCCAAGAACGGATGTTTCTACAAGAGTTTGTTTGAGATATTAAAGACACTGGTCTGAGATATCATAGAAGTAGAATATTGTTTCAATCTTTTCGATATCATAGATATGAACATAATTTATATGCAACAGTTTACTAAAACCGAGCGGGAAGCGTTTCCCATATTAGTCAAATATTAAAATATCAGAAACGTATTGTGGTTGCGGGGTTCTGGTATGGTGAGCTGTAAGGTGGCTGAGTAAATGCATTTTGACAATGCCGATTTAATTTGAAATTAAACGAAGTTATTCCTTTTTACAAGAATTTGCATGTTCGATTTTACCTAGTGGCAGCAGTTCTGCTGTAGTGTGAGATGAACTGAAGTCATCATGATTCTGACATAAGTCTATTCACTTTTGAGTGGCGAATTCAGAAACAGAGTTTTCTTACTATAAGCTATTGAATAGCCGTGAACAAATTTCACGTGATAAAAGTAATAGAGACTGGTCTGAATAATGGGTAAAGAATTTACCATAAGTAGAACACTGATCTGGACAAACAGGTATTGTAGACTTGCTAATAGAACACTGGTTTAAATAACACGATATCGGGTATTGTAGACTTGTTAGCAAGACACTGGTCTGAATAACGGGTATCGTAGACTTGTTAGTAGGACACTGGTCTGAATAAAGTATAGCTTTCATCAGACTGATTTTTGAACACATCAAGTGTCTGTGAACACATAAAGAAGTTATCGAACACTGGTGGAAAATTGTTGAGATTGATGTAAAGTTACAAGTAAAACACTGGTTTAATAATTAATTACATTGATAATTGACAGGCTCTGAGATTAAGTATTAATACAGTTAGAACAAGGGATGCTGGCAAGATCTGTTTAAAGCTAGAGTATGATCACAGGTTGAACACTTATTGAGCTTTGTGAACACTGGTTTTCCACTTTTGATATGATCTTAATATCAGGCGATAGATTTGATTCATTTAAAGTTAGAATATGGATTACATGTATGTTGAGATTGAAGTTGAAACATGGGTATATGGAGAACATTGATCACATACACCCAGACGTACACTGGTCGACACATTTATACATGCTGACAATATATCAGTTTAATTAGAGATGGATGTTGCCGACTTTGGTTGGAAGTTAGTATATACATGAATGTTCATGAATAATGTATTAGTAGACAACATTTGTTATATCTGGTTAGTTGGAACATATTCTGTATGTTATTTGAATGTGTAAAGTTGAGTAGTCTGATATAGAAATTCATGATTTATGATAACACAGGATAACTTAAAAGGACACTTGTACAGTTTATTGCACTTTGATCTTCCATCAAAGGGACAAGCACGAGGTGAAGATAGTGTTATATAGTATTGTTAGGAGTTAGAAAGCATTATTCAAGTTAACAATTCGTCCTCCACAGATGGAATCATAAGAACCATCTTGGGCAGTCAGTACAGTATTAATATGGTCAATTTATATGACAGTTTAAAGTTGAGTGTTTTTAATCAATGGTTCTGGCCACACAAAATATTGAAAGTTTTGGAAGTTTTTTGGATGATGTTTGTATTTGCCACTTAGGCTACAATATATGTACACAATAAACATGCTAAACATGCTTTATCATCCACTAATTTTATTAATCGTGTGTAACATCTTTGGGTTTGTATTAGTACAAACTTCAGTGATAATGTGGTTAGATGAATGTTTGCCTGCATATTTCTGAAATTAACACGAGTTGTACATCAGTTATGGGATCATGGTGACATAAAAATCGAACAATCTCTTGAACAGATTGGTCGAGATGAGATTTGGGATGCTACAGGGGTATCAGGGAATGTTTTAGGTCAAGCTTTAAGTTACACGATTGGCAGATGTTTAGGTACTAGTTGTTTTAATCTCTTATTTGTTAGGAGATTTTAGGTACTGAGAGCATAAGAATATGCTTTAGCTAATACCGATTGGCTAATGAAAATCTGAATTTGTGGAACTTGAATTCATCGGAAATGGAATCTGGGTTGTTGATAAGTTGTGATATTGTGAGTTTCATTAGGTCCATCGATTCTTTTGTGGAAGATATACCTTAGCATTCCAAGGTTCTACGAAAAACATATGAACATGATGATTAATAAATATTTTGATAATTATACCAAGGTTATATAGTTTGTTTTATGAATTTTGGATTGAATACTCAGAATTATAGAGCAAAACTCATAAATTATGGTTAATCCATGTGATACGGGCATATGGGTCAATGGTATGAGACATTGAAGGGGAAGTTGATCGATATATTGTTATAAATCAACAATTAGTCTAAGAGTTAACTAGTGCATCTTCATTTCACTCCTGGTGAAATTATGATATATCTGATTGGTTTGTTCAGCATACGTCTTTTCCCGTTCTTTGATTTACGCGGGGAGCACCAAGCAGGCAGTGCTTGAACGAATGAACGGTGCTGCCCAACATATGTGTGTTATATTATATGTATTGCATGTTATTCGCGGCAGGCTCAATTGAAATAGAAATTGTTTTAATTTCGTTTGAGCTTGCCGAATTAGAAATTAATGATCAATTTCTATTGGTCGAGAGGCTGACGTAATTAGACATGCTTGGCGGGGTATTTGAAGGTCGAGGTGGACAAAGGTGTTGTCATTTACCGTTTTCGTTTCAACCAGAGCACATCTTTATTTTATTTTGTTTTAAATAATACATTAGGTTTAATGATTGCTGTATAATTTTCTCTTCGAAAATGCCAACGGAAATGGCATATCATGACATAGTGGTATCTGTAGAGATGGGAAAATATTAAACTTCAAGATGGTACAGCTGTAAAGTGTAAAAGGTAATGAGATTAAGTTTGATTTGGGTGAAGCTCAACTGGGCTGAGGCTATGGGTAAGCTTTACATGTGTACGTATAGACTGATATATCTAGTAAGTATTGTGCAAAATAATATTGATTCTCCAGTTTAGGGTTTAGAATCGTGGACTCCTAGATCGTCACCATCATTAGTATTTCTTCGCATCTATAACGCGTCAAGTCATCAGAGTCCGAAGGCTTTACCCTAATCATGCCCGATTTAGTCTAGTCACGCCCTCATCCAACCCGGAAGCAGGCAGTGCTCGAACGAATGAACGGTGCTCCCCAACATATGTGTGTTATATTATATGTATTGCATGTTATTCGCGGCAGGCTCAAGTGAAATAGAAATTGTTTTAATTTCGTTTGAGCTTGCCGAATTAGAAATTAATGAAACTTTACAACAATTGACACTTTTGACAATCAATCAGCAATTACTAGTAGCAAAGAAGTTACAATTTTAAGAATTTAGTCATTTCTAGACACATCACTGAATTTTTCATTCTCTGCAGAATTAAAAATTCAAATATAATTTGATTTATAAGCTCAATATATTTATCATAGATCACCTGTGGTATAACAGGGTTGGTTGTGAGGAGGGCCACAGCTCCAAACTTTCCTCCGATCATAATTTCTAGCCCTCCCCCACGTCACCCCCATCCCGTAAAAAGATAAGTGTGTGACAATATGATTAATGAGAGTTCTCCGAAGGCACTCAAAAAAACCATGAAAGCTTTTGTGGGCTCCACCCAGTGCCATACGAAGTGCCCCCCCCGGGTGCTTTGGGGAAAATTTGCAAAAGAAGCACCCAATTTGAGTAAAATTGGGTGCTTCTCCATTAAAATTGGTATGATGGGGGGCTTGTTTCAAAATTGTCGTAACACCTTTTGTATGGGAGGTCAACAATTGCAATCTTTTCACATAAATATACCTACTGGGCCCTTCTACTAAGAAATCACATGAATATTTCAAAAAGTTTATCATGCTTCCGTTTATCGAAGAAAAACTGACCATGTCTGATGGAATCGATAGAAATGGCGTTCCTTACGGATTTTACAAAGATTGAAATTCTATCGAAGTTAAAATGAAAGGTGATTTGGGGGCATTATTATTTGAAAGAGAACATATCAGTTGTAATTCAAAAATAAAATTTGGGTTTATAAATTTTTATTTCTTCAAGAGGCGCCCTCTCGAAATGCTCACCATGTCGGACGGAAACCTAGCATGTTGGACGGAAGGAAAGGTGACCGTTATACTTACTTCAAAGTTTCATCTTTAATGTGATACATTTTTCAATTTTTGGTGATTTTTTGTTAGTATTGATACATCTCAATATTACAAGATCATTTTCATTGCTTGATAATTGGTTAAAGGCTTACAAAACTACGTCTAAAAATAATTTCCGTCCGACATGCTGCAATTTTACAAAAATGTCTTCATGTAATTTCTAAGAGGCTGTTGGCATATCTTCTGATGATGGTAATTGATTGTCTTATCCATATTGCTTCTTTTGCAAAACAATTCTGAAGAAAAAAATCAAGAAAAGTACGTTTAATCATGAAAGTTCGCGAAACCTGCTGAATTCAACAGCTTTGCAGCCAAAAAATGGTATTAACTGAAAAACAGGGTTTTTCAGTTGTATTTTTTACAATTTAAGCAAGAAAATGTAACATTAACTTTTTTGTGTGTAATTAAGTAGCAGCTAACCAACCATGAGCAAAAACAATTCAAAATGTATTGAATACATTTTTGAGGACACCTTTTTTACCAAAAACCATGTCGGACGGAATCTAGTAAAATGTTGGACGGAAAAAATGTTGGTGCATTGTACCGTGAAAATCTGAATATGCAGGATTGAAATTGTTTTTGATTTTGATGCACAACTCAAATCATTGATAGGTTATGATGGATTTATTTAGACAACTATGTCTACAATTAAGATTTTTTTTGTTTTAACAACTTTTTGTAGTCTTCAAACCATGTTGGACGGAATTTCCCCTCAAATAATTCGCAATAATTTAATCTGATAAACTTTATTTTTTCACTATGGGGGTGACCAATTTTGAAACAGGCCCTGGGTGGGTTTTTGTGCCAAAAATAGGTAGAGATGGTCAGTTTTTTGGAGTCCGGCAGGCACATACCCGTACAAAAAAATTTTGAAGACCCCCCCCCCCAACCCCCCGGGCTAGTGAACAATGTGTGCAGCGCCATTTAAAAGCTAGCTGATTACACAATCATCTTTTTACATGCAATCTATACACAACACAACGAATATGGTACATGCATTCACAAGTACAGAGGAGAGTAGAGGACACTATAGATGGCCCTGTAACTATTTCCCAGATGGGGTCATTTTTTCCTGTGCTTGTTTTCCTCACATAGTGTGTGTGTGTGTTAATACTCAAATTGAGAGTAGCGACATATCGTTAGTCTATGAAACTTTACAACAATTGACACTTTTGACAATCAATCAGCAATTACTAGTAGCAAAGAAGTTAAAATTTTAAGAATTTAGTCATTTCTAGAAACATCACTGAATTTTTCATTCTCTGCAGAATTAAAAATTCAAATATAATTTGACTTATAAGCTCAATATATTTATCATAGATCACCTGTGGTATAACAGGGTTGGTTGTGAGGAGGGCCACAGCTCCAAACTTTCCTCCGATCATAATTTCTAGCCCTCCCCCACGTCACCCCCATCCCGTAAAAAGATAAGTGTGTGACAATATGATTAATGAGAGTTCTCCGAAGGCACTCAAAAAAACCATGAAAGCTTTTGTGGGCTCCACCCAGTGCCATACGAAGTGCCCCCCCCCCTCCCCACACACTCGAAATACTTGGACGCTAGCGCAGCAGGACAAAAATCATAACGAAGGGGAAGAAAAGGGAAGGAGGAAAATATTTGTGTTTTTCCTTAAATAGGAGTTAGATGACATGAAATTTTGAGGGCTGTGGTACCTCCCCCCCCCCCCCCCAATCCTCCAATGGCAGGTCTACGCACTCATTGATCTTAACCACAATACAATAATATACTTTCATTTCTTTTCAAGGTTATTTCCTGTTCATAGCATGACAGAAGCGTTGATCTTGCCAGCAATACAATACAGTCAAGACGACGACATGTCAGAAGGCGTACCAGATAGTCCATCCAGCACTGCTGATCTAAGTAAGTCTTGCCCCCTGGGGGAGGGGGGGAGGGGGCAGAAGCATTGATCTTGCCCGCAATACATTCCAGTTAAGACAACATGTCAGAAGGAGTACCAGATAGTCAATCCAGTACTGCAGATCTTAGTAAGTCTTGCCACCGGGGGGGGGGGGGTACTTGACACAAGCGTTGATCTTGCCAGCAATACAATACTGTGAAGATGACGACATGTCAGAAGGCGTACCAGATAGTCCATCCAGCACTGCTGATCTAACGAAGTCTTGCCCCTGGGGGAGGTGGGGGAGTTGGCAGAAGCGTTGGTATTGCCAGCAATACAATCCAGTTACGACAACATGTCAGAAGGAGTACCAGATAGTCCATCCAGTACTGCAGATCTTAGTAAGTCTTGCCACCGGGGGGGGGGGGGGTTACTTGACAGAAGCGTTGATCTTGCCAGCAATACAATCCAGTGAAGACGACATGTCAGAAGGAGTACCAGATAGTCCATCCAGCACTGCAGATCTTAGTAAGTCTTACCCAGGGTGGGGGGGTACTTGCATTGACAAGGTATATGGGTACGTGCCTGGCTTTTGGGTGTGTTTTTTCACAGTTTTTGTATAGCGCTGAGGTGGATTTTGGCGCTAATGAATGCACACATTTTTTTTATTTGGTGTTTCTTCAAGAAATTTGTTCAAAAAGCACCCAATTTGAATGCAATTGGGTGTTTTTTTTGTCAAAATTGGTATACAGATGACGAGTGCCTTTTTTAGTAAAAAATATGTTTAGAGATGGGTCACATTGTCAAAGTCTGGCAGGCACGTCCCTGTACAAAATGTTTTGAATATTGCATGGTTGCATCACATATTTTACAGAAAATTGTATCGGCTTAAAATTTAGGTCCTACATCCAAATACATTGACACACTTCCATTAATTCTCTGAGAATATAGGAGCAAATGTCTCTTTAAGGACGATCGCGGTGATAAGTTCCTACCAGTAGATTTTGTTTATTTTTTGTCAGTTTATAGATAAGAGTCTAAACTTCAAAATTCAGCAATAAAAAATGAGGGTCACCGACCATCTAAGCGCGCTATGACGTCAAATATGATGACCTCATTTTTCTTTTAATGAACGATAACTTGAAAACTCAAGCGTTAGCTTACTTGGTGTATTTATAACTTTTTTTTATCTGTTCAATGTTATACAACCAAATTTCTACATTTCCGGTGATGAAAATTGTTTTTTAGATTTTTCTCCATATAATTTCATCTCACGCTATCTTTTAAAACAGTCAGTGACCCTATCCTTTTTTCTCGATTTGACATCCACTTGACATTATCAATTGACCAGCCAAATATTAAAAAATTCTACAGGTAGCAAATAAGTGAAAAATCAGTATTTTGTAGTATAGGAAAACACACGTAACAAGTTTTATCTCTGAATGCCTGCTGGCTCGGGAGCACTTGTAGCAACTCGTTACTATTTCGCGTTATTTTCGGTGCTTACCAGGAAGACAATGCGTAAAAAGGTAGTGCGCGCGTTGCGTTTTGCGTATTTGGCGCAAATTTTACGCTTAGATACCACACAAGCGTTTCGTCAAAATCTTCCCGCCACTGACCAACGAATTCTGTTACACTGCCCTCTTGAATTAACAACGCGATTGTCTTTAATATGCTAAAGTCACATATCAGCCGAGCCCCAGCCAAACTGGCACGCCATGACAAGACAAGCAAAACCCACACTAGTGTTAACTCTTCTGTGTATTGCTGTGAACTCATAAAACTTGTGTGAGCTTTGCCTCCGGGGGCCGGGGGCACTCACATTTGTGAGCAGGATACCTATGTCCCAAGATCCCTATTTCAGACCGCCAGGTCGCTCACTAGATCCTCATTTTCAGCATAATTCAGTTCTTTAGACCCCTTTAGTGATGAAAAATAGTAAAATACTAACTTTTAGCTCAAACTGCAAATATTGATCAGAAATTGCGAAAAGCTTCAGCTCAGAAGGCTATTTTTGGTAAAAATTTCAGTTCACTAGACCCCCCAAAAAAGTTTCAAAGGTCAATTTTTTACAGATAATTAGTTCATCTGACCCCAATTGTGGTGCGATACCTACCATTTTCAAAGTTGAGTATCACCCTCCCATACCCCGCGCTTTGCCAGCTGTAGTGTACGAGCTCAGATGGAGCTCAGTCGACTAGTCAATCGATTTGGGCTAATAGTTGTTTGAGCTTGAGGCATGAGCAAACATTTCTCAAGCACAAAGCAATATTCTCTCACAATAGTGATCATAGAAGTGAATGTCTTTTGGATGAGTAGATATTTTTGGATGGTCTGCCTTGCTAAATGACTGCAGAATCTTAAGTTTAATTAAAATCCAATTAATAACAAGATATGCAGAGAAGAAAGTACTGTACTTATTTCATAATAGCGCAATGATTGCCATTAACTTGGAAATACTCCTGCACTTGATAAACTGAGGTGACTATGCTTTAGAAGAGGGTTCTGTCAAATGTTGGGTAAATTTTTAGTACTCCAAATGGAAATTAAATAAATAATGAGCACATAAATATACAAATAGAGATAATGAATATTACATTGAAACAAATACTGATAACATATTATTAAAACATTTATACTCCTTTTATAGTTTCAAAATAGTACATATACCGTATTGTTCCTAATAAACGCCCATGGGCGGGGACATTTCTTGAAGGGTGGGCGATTATTAGAGACCAATTTTCAACATCAAAATTTGCATAAAATCGCTAAGTAAGCTTAACAATAACGGCAACTTACTGTTATATGGCCCCCGATAACCCGGAAGTACAGACAATTTTTCACCATTTCCGGGATCGCGACCTCATTGGTACCGTTTCCTGCTACTAGCGATTGTTGGTTAAAGCTTAATGATACACAAAAATGCTACAAAATTGAATGTTTTTTAACACTTCTCTTTGACATTTTTTGGGGTGGGCGTTTAATAGAGACTGGGCGTTTATTTGGAACAATACAGTAGGCTACCACCTGAGACAAATATACCAACTTTGGTATAATAATATTTGTCTCAGATACCATGCCACTAACCCGGCAAATTGTAACCTTAAGGGCACAGTTAATCCCTCATTTTCTGAAATATTTTATGCTTTGTAACT
>JXSR01S030806.1:0-12550 GCA_000969725.1 Ophiothrix spiculata
AAGTATAAATGAAGGTGCAAATTTGTTTGGTAGTTGAACAAACTGAAAATTTACGCTGCAAAGGTCTTATGCATCATTGATGCTCTCGTTTTTAACCAAAAATGCAGAAGGAAAAACACATTCAAACAATGCTCTTGGTTTCTTATATTATCTATTAATATCATTATTAACCATAAAAGTATTGTATATAACTTAAGTCGCCCTTGGTTTGTTTTTCATGTTCAATAATACAACATGCGACTTGTTTTGTTGCATCTTTGTTTGTTTTTAAGCAAGTCTCCAGTAAGCTTTTTTACAGAATTGTTTTATTTATCAACAGTTAGATTTTTTTTGATACGAAATACGAAAAACAAAATAATGGGGGAAATATGTAACTTAACAGAAACGCGCGCGGGTTACCAGAAACAAACTTGTTTCTATTTTTGGCCTGATGGGCACAGGTGTAAAAACAAGATCTTTTTAAGTTTGTAAACTAGAACACCGTTTTCACACCATTTTTTTGCGCTGGCGTAAAAAATAAAGTAGGTAAAGAATTGCAATTTTCTCCAATATTACTCAAAATCATGGAAAATTCCTTGTAGGTTATATTACTATGAAACATGTTCTATCGATTCATGTAAAAAATATGTAGGTAAAGAATTAGTGGAAGAATCTAGGCCAGTCCCTTTAAGGACCCTGTCAACCCTTTGTTTTCAGAAATAGTTTTTGCACTGTAACTCAGCAACAGATAATTAAATTTAAAAACGTATACATTTCTAGCAAGAGTATTTGCATGCTGAACATGATGGTCAGGTCATTTTTTGACCAAAATGTGAAATTTTGGCCCTAAGGTCCAAAAATAGTGTTTTGGCCCAAAATTTTACGGGAAAGCTAACTAAACTTTGCTTTGGTAAAATTTTGAACTTTTTTACTTTTTAGAACCTAGAAAGCAAAATCTAGGTTAGCATTTTTAATTTTCTTGATTTTTTTCTTAGTTTTTGAGATATTGTCAAAAATTGGTCCGAAAATGTCAACAAAT
This sequence comes from Ophiothrix spiculata, assembly GCA_000969725.1. Lineage (NCBI taxonomy): Eukaryota > Metazoa > Echinodermata > Ophiuroidea > Amphilepidida > Ophiotrichidae > Ophiothrix > Ophiothrix spiculata. The sequence goes on from JXSR01S030806.1 coordinate 1,019, forward strand.
CCCACTCCTGACACCATTGTTGGCAAAATATGATATTTTTTGACCTATTTTTGGCAATATTTAAAAAAATAAGATAAAAATCAAAAAATTGAGAAAAGCCTTCCTAGATATTGCTTCCTAGATTCTAAAAATTAAAATGGTTCAAAATTTCACCAAAGCAAAATTTAGTTAGCTTTCCCGTAAAATTTTGGACCCAGAAACATGATTTTTGGACCCTAGGTCCAAAATTACACATTTTGGTCCAAAAGTAACGTAACCATCATGTTCAGTATGCAAATCCGCTTCTAGAAATGTATACTTTTATTTGAATTTAATTATCCGTTGCTGAGTTACAGAGCAAAAAATATTTATGAAAAAAAGGGTTGACAGGGCCCTTAAGCAAGCTTGAAACAGAGTTTTGGGAATGGGAAAGGAGACTTTAAATACTTGTATACCTTCATATGTGTGAGTGCCCCCGTGGATCAATTGTTGGTTCTTGGGGTTGCTTTGATTGATAGAAAATGATTTCCAAAGAGAGACAGACACATATCATGGATCAAATTTACTTTTTATTTTACATAAGGCCAAAAAAAAAAAAATTATGTTGCCCTCAGCGACCGACCCTATTCAAAATAAAAAAAAAAGATATTAGGGTCGGGAAAGCACCCAATTTTGCTCAGATTTGGTGTTTTTGAGAAAATATTGTAAAAATAGTGGAAAATGCACCCAAATTTAGGTGCTTTAAAAAAAATAATTAAAAAAAAAATTATTTTCCGACCGACTCATTTTTTCAGAAATCCCACTTGAGGGCAACACAACAATTAATTTTTTTTGGCCTAATGTAAATTTCTACCTTTGGATCATTGCAGGTAAGCAGTTGATGTACACATGGCCGTCAACCTATGACATGAAGATTCCAGATTCCATGACATCAGGTCTTCCCAACCTGGAGGCAGGACTCTCGGGTAAACATATACCTCAAGCACCATGGAATCGAACAATCGTCCTCAAAACTAAAGATGGACAACAGTTTACCAGTTTTGCTAAATTTACAAAATTCTATGCAGGTATGTTGATTGCTAGGAGATAAATGAACAAAAGTTTAAAAATAGTTGATAATTTAATTTGAAAAGAAATTTGCAGCATGGATCAAGTTGCATTTTGTATGGTTTTTTTTTGTTATTTCTAATTTCTATTTAACCTGTTTGATCCCTAGAGGTTGGTATAACGGTAATCGTATATGAACCGTATACTCTGTGGTTTAGCTGCTTCTAGCACTTGGATCAGGTGCCTGATGTGCCTGCTTACTGGACATGCAAGTCACAGTACTTAATGGTTATGGTCATAGTACAGTTCTGATGATTGGAGCAATTCAGGCAATTTTAAGATGGGAAATAATCCCAGGAACATTTAAGTGAAGGGCTAATAATGATTGAGAAATTTGGGGTTGATCAGGGTCAGGGGCCAGGGATCATAAGGGTTTATAAAGTTAAATTACAGTTTGAGTGTTAAATTCGCGTGAAGAAAACCTTTTCACTTTTATGCGTTTCGTGTACCGAGGTTAAAGTTCACACACAACTCATGCGATACGATCAATTGAAAACGGACTTGTAAGATCAATTGAAAACAGACTTGTCTGCGCGGTTACTTAACATAAATAGCTCAACTGTCGATGGCCTTATTGGCATATGTAATGATTCCCTCAAACAGACTCTCAAACAGCATGCCCCGTTGGTCTCTAGGAGTGTTAAGGACAGACCATCTTCCCCCTGGCTGACCACTGAAGTTAGGAATTCGCGACGTAGACGACGACGTGCTGAACGACTGTTGCGCAAAACAAACCTGTCTGTTCACAAGGAGGCGTACATTAACGCAAGAAATGACACTTCCAAATACGTTTCTGCCGCTAAGAAAGAATATTATATGAGTAAAATTGACTCTAACAGGTTTTCCACAAAACAACTTTTGAAAGTGTCAAATGAGCTCCTGGGCAAATCAAAATCTTCTGCACTTCAATCTAATATTCCTGTAGATGAATTACCAGACAAGTTTTGCCAATTTTTCTCAGACAAAATAACTGGTCTAAGAGAGAAATTAGATTCTCGGCCTAGTCAGCCTCCGTGCTTTGCCATTTATAATGGTCCTGCTACATGTGTTTGATTATTTTTCTCCTGTTTGTGAAGATGATATTTTTGATCTTATGAAAAAAATGTCCAATAAAAGTTGCATCTTGGACCCACTTCCGACTGAGCTTGTCAAACAATGTGCCAAGAGTCTAGTTTCTCTGATAACTCGCATTGTCAATGAGTCCCTTCTTTCAGGTACTGTTCCATCTAAGCTTAAAGAGGCTGTCGTAGTCCCTCTCCTGAAAGAACATGGACTTGACTTAAACAATCTTAAGAATTTCAGACCAGTTACTATCCAACCTTCCGTTTATCTCCAAACTTCTTGAGAGAGTGGTTCTTCAACAATTACAGCAGCATCTCTTTGACAATAACTTACTGGAAAATCCAGTACAAGTTAGCTGTTCTTGCTTTCCGGCACTTTGAAGGAACTTTACCATCCTACCTGTCTGCTACGCTCTGCGCTTATGAACCTGCTCGATCACTTTGATCATCTACTGAAAGACTTTTGAAATCTCCTTGTGTTAATCTAAAGTCAGCTGGTGAACGCTCCTTTCATTTTGCTGCCCCGGCTGTTTTGAATTCGCTTCCTAACAGCCTCCGTAACATTCATTCTCTTCCTCAGTTCAAAAAACATCTTAAAACTCACCTTTTTCATCAGGCTTTTCTGGATTCACAGATGTAACTTGTTTGTTTTCTTCGTTCGTGCGCATTAAGATCATTTGATGAGTGTGCGCCTTATAAGAACCCTCCATTATTATTTTATTATTACTCGTGAGCTCACATGATTTGATGATTCTGTTGCTGCGTGACTTGATGATCGATTGGTTTGATGTTCCCGCATGGTGCAATTTGGTCCCGCCAAGAATGAAAATGTTTTTTTTCAAACTACTATAAATGCTTCATTTTTATTTGACCCAACTTTATATGCTATAATGTGATGCAGAAATGCTTTATAAACATTGTGTGTGAGTAGGTGTGTATGCAGTTATTATACATTTACACTAGCGGTTTAAAGTATTTCCGCACAAACACTTTATTCAGCCATATCTCACAAGGCGTTTATAAGGAAACTATCTGGAAACTTATGTTGCTTTTGGTCAGATCTGATAGGTAATCTAGTTAGGTGTAAAATTGAGCACCAAATGGGATCAACCCCTCACGTACGGTTAGGGAGCAACAACACAAATGGGTCGAAAAACGTGATTTTTAAGTCAAATTTGATTTGACCACGCCTGGGTCAAGGTCACTTCACCGCTCAAGTTGAGGGGTCATGTGGAATGTGTATATGTAATAGAGTGACAAGCAGGCGATGAAATGTCCTGGTCACGCTTGACTTCAAGAGAATGCTTGGAAGCTAACGAAAAATAGTCCTTCGACGCCACTCAGTTTACAAAAATAGGGCCGTGGTAAAAGTGGAATGGTCCCTGGCGGTATATGACATTTTAAAATGTTTTAAGAGGTTTTCAATCTGTCATATACCGTCACAAAACACTCCACATTCATCACAACCCTATTTTTGTAAACTGGTGGGGCATTGAAGCATCATATTTCGTTTGCTTCCAAGCATTCTCTCGGCGCAGTCAAGGGTAACCAGGATATTTAATCGCCTGCTTTTCAGTCTATTACATATACACATTCCATATGACTACTCAACTTGAGTGGTGAAGTGACCTTGACCCAGACGTTGTCAAATCAAATTTGACCTAAAATCACGTTTTTCGACCCATTTGTGTTGTTGCCCCCTACCCGTACGGAGGGGGTTGATCCCATTCGGTGCTCAATTTTACACTTAACTAGATTACTTATCAGATCTGACCAAAAGCAACATAAGTTTTCATATAGTTTCCTTATAAAACGCCTTGTGAGATATGGCTGAATAAAGTGTTTGTGCGGAAATACTTTAAACCGCTAGTGTACATGTAAAAATTGTAAAACCTGTATGTAACCAGTTATATTTTCTATGTTCCGTAGATTTGTACTCTGCGTGGGTTGCACCATATTTGGGTAGTGATTTATATGCAGAAACATGGCAGAATGGACCTGGAAATTTACCCTCTAGTTGCAACCTGACTTACCATGTAAGTTCATATTCATAAAATTTGTGAGCTGTGTATACTACAATTCAAATTGTTTCATCCTTGTAAAGCACTTCAATCAAACATTTAAAACAACAATGCATGGGGAAATAATCATTGTGGTATTTTATTTTTTACCATCTGAGTAGGTCACAGTAGTTACCTTAGTAGTCTAAACTACGATCTTAACAAAATTGTTTGAGCAAAAACCAGGTTGAAGCAATAAGTGTTGTTTCTCGGCCACAGTTGGAACAGACATTGAGATGGAGGGGGAAGGTCACTGGTTGATGAAATCACACGATTAAGGCCAAAATGGAAATTTTCAGTGCTTTAAAACTGACAAAATTACGGTTTTGTATGATGCAAGGACTTTGATTTTGCTCCCACAAATTTTGACGATGATTGTAGTATTAGCATACCTCTTTGGTGTGATAGAAACAAGTCATTATAAGGTCCTTTGCATATTTAGTGGACAGCCTCATGTGATGCAATCTCTAATCAATGATATTCTTGATGTGTGTAATAAACAAACGGGGGATATCAAGAGAACAGTATATATGTCAGCTGAAGATAGCTTACTATCATGAAACTTTTGACACGCTGCAGCTCAACTTTTTAAAGTGATGATCGTGACCTTAATCATGTGACAATTGAAATAATGGAATAACAGGTGGTAGTTTGTATTGGTTTTTATCTCTAATGAGGGAACAGGGATTTTAGTAACCAGTTATGGCTCCCTGGATAAATTGCAGTTAAATGATGAAGAATTTTTAAAAACCCTTTGATATTGATCCAGTTGAATTGGGGAAGCTGATTACTGCAGTTATACATCAAGTTGTAGCAGTTTTGGGGCCAACACATTTTTGTTGTTGCATTTAGTTTTTAGCTCATGCTTGCTTTTGCAGACTTTTCTCTGGAAACTCCAGTTTTCTCAGAAACTGATCTTTGACCCAGTGGAATAAGCTTCATTAAAGGCTTTCTTGGGTTATACTTGGATATCAGCCTGGGCTACGAGCATAAATAATTCTTTTCGTTCTTTCTTTTTGTGATATCATTTTTAACATGATAAATCATTTAAAGATAACTCCCATGTTTGTTCATGACAGGTAATGAATGTAGAGCTGTTATCCATATCCAATGTGGAGATCAAAGGAACCAAGGATCACTCCAAATGGGCTGTTACTACAAAGTCAGACAATAAATGGACATGTATTGGTGGCATCAATAGACAGGTATGGTATTATTGTAGAAGAATTTGTCATGTGGGTACATGAAAGTTGTATCTGAAATAGCTCCCATATGTTATTTATGAAAAATTTTGTCTCTAGACTGTGAAAGAAAAAATGTTGTCTTCGATATGTTAGTGCTCTTGAAATGGTTCTCCTATGACAGTAAGAACTACTCAAGAGTCATTGACCAAGACTGATCACTGTTATGTAAAATGGCAGCTATTGCACATATAACTTTTTTGCATTCACATGATGAATTTTCTTGAGTCATGTGTATCTTGAATGGTTTTGGGTTGGCTCGCCAAGTGGCAACCAAAGCTGACATCACTCTGAAATTCAAGATTCTTGTTTTAGCAATTGACACAAAAGACAATGACTCAGAACACTAATGTGAGAGATAGGCAAACTGATTAAAAATGGGTTCAATTTCAAACAATAGGTATTCAGGTTCTTATTCACAAAAGGGTTTGAAGGAACGTTGGATCCTGCCAAATTTTGTTCTCATAGAAAAAAATTGCATTAATGTCTAAAAAAATCTTAAAATGATTTTGTTGTGCACCTTTACAAGGATATGGATTATTAGATTTCTCTCTGTGATACTTTTCAAAGGATCAAACTTCTATTGGTCCTGGTCTGAATTAAATCCAGGTTTAACTCTGTTTTGTGATTTTGAATGCTAAAGTGTTACAATTTGGACAATGCATTTTTATTATTTTAATTTTTAACTTATTTCACAAGTTCATTTTGATTTATTTTATTTCTTATCCCTCCAAAAAGTGTATATATCTTAATCAAACCAATAAAAGCTCAGTAATTGACAATAAAGCATGATTAGTTGTCATTGCTAGTTCTGAATAGATTTAAGCTTTAATAAAAGTGGAGATTCATACGTAGTGGTAGAAACTAGAAATGATGATGAATTAGACTTCTGCACTACAGATTTTTTACATACCTGATCAGTAGTACTTTCAGATGCACTGCATCCGTCGTCAGCTGATGTTCTGCTGTGTTTTTCTTGTTGTTAGTGAGTGACGTCAGAGATGATTTATGACGTCACAGGAACTTGAACTTTTTTGGCGAAGGTATCCCAGACAGGGTCTTAGTCCAGGCCTTTATCTCTGTTCAGTGCAGTGCATCTGAAAGTACTACTGAGGTACGTAAAAAATCTGTAGTGCAGAAGTCTAATTCATCATCATTTCTAGATTTCAGCTTTTGTTCTTGTCATTTATTGCAGGAGCGGCAAACGCAGCGAGGTGGCGGTACAGTCTGTGTAAATCTCCCGAAGGTGTGGAGTGCATTCAACACTGCTGTTAATAAGGTTGAACCATGTAATGCGACATAAACACCATGACAAGAACTCATCAATCAAAAGAGTAAGATATAGGAGGTCTTTAGTGCCTTGTAATAGACATTGCTAAATTACCAAAATATTTTTGATAAGTAAATAAGAGACAATAGTATTTTTCTTTTTTAAGTGCAAGTATTTGTAGAAAAAAATAGAGTGGAAACTCATTATAACGAATGTGCTGAAGATTAGTTCTTTGATCCGCATTTTGTTCTAGCAGGGTTCTAAAGTAAAAGAAATTAACGTACTGGTAATGTACTTCTTTAAAACAGGACTTTCTTATTGCAAATTTTGTTATGAAATAGTTTTACTGCAGCATATTACTATAGCTTAAAGGAGCTTGGTCCAATTTTTGGAAATGTAGTGTCAATATCATATGAAAGAATACCACTCAAGAGATCTAGGTTTCAAATTTCAGCTGAATCTGTCATACCGTTTTGATTTTATGGGGAATTTTGTATTTCAGAGCCGCCTATATGTTACTGTGTAAAATTAATTATGGTTACCATAATTAGACACATTTTCATATATCTCACCAAAATGGAACATAACTCAGCTGTGAAATTTCACATGGATAATGAGAAAAACATGAGCAACATTTTGGTACCAAAATCTCGAAAAAATTTGAAAAAAAGTTGAGGCAATCGGACCATGCTCCTTTAATATGTACAGTAAGCTTATAATAGGTGAAGGTTGTTTTAATGGCCTTCATGTACTGTGCTATTTGCTTTGTGTCCAAAAATATGTAAAAGCATAGGTATGATTCCGTGTAAAAATTGGAACTGTACAGGGGATTATGGTATGTATAGAATTTTCTAATTAAACACAGGTATTACATTTCTTGAGAAATCAAATTTTACTGTATTTTATCCTAACTATTGGACATGCCCATCCATTATACCTAAATGATAAATCTAAATGCTGTTTTTTCACTCTTGTTGTCGTGTAGTTGGTCGCTGTATCGCCATTTTAAGTTGAAAATTGTTGCTTGCTGTTTATGTAGCAGCAAGCTACAACTACAACTAGTTAAGGCGACGAAAAAAACACCACCTGTTTTATGGGCCCGACCGACCCTAAATTTGCGATTTTATAGAAAATGGATTATTTTTTTAGTTTAAAAAAAAAATCAAAATCATGTAAAATCAGCCGTTTTTTGGCAAAAATTTATCAATTTTGGTAAAAGTTTTAAAGATAATTCTTTTTGTAAAAAGTTTTCAGTTTTTCTCCCAATTTTGGGGGATTTTTAGGTTCTTCTAGGCAAAAAAAAAATTAGGAAAAAAAAATGTGCCCGACTTGGAAGGTCCGCCCGCCCGTAAACAGGTTTTTTTTTTTGTCGCCTAATAAAGACTCCCAAAAAAGTATCGCCTCATGTCGAAAAAATGACTCGTGCGCCAATATGGTACTCGCAAACGTAATTTAAAGAATTTGTGTACAAGCGCTGGAATTTCAGCTTTCATTTGACACCTTATTTTGGACAATTGACTGAGAAACATTGAAGTTATGAACTTTTAAAACCCTCGAGGTCAATTTTTAAAAGTTGCTAATTTCATTTTTGCACTGTACAAACAAGTAACGCAAGAGTAAGGATGATAATGAGGTGAGTTTAGTCATTGTAACACGCGGTCATTGGTATCTAAGCATTATCTATCAACAGTGATCAAGATTAGATTTTTTTTCATTAATTTTTCATTAATTCCTTGTTATGAGTAATGAAAAACGACCTAAATGAGAGAAACGACATTCAATTGGTAGTCATTACTGCATTAAAGACATGGCGCAGGTGCCAGACCACACAGAGGACGAATAATGGTGCGCGATGTTTTTTTTAAGGCTAGTAATGCCTACCAGTTGAATATGAAGTTTTATATTGTTTCTCATCATTAAATTAAGATGAAAACAAAAACAATAACTTGATGGATGATGGTTAGAATCCAATGACATATGGTTTAGAAAATAAAACGCGAGCTTCAGTGACCAAATTCACCTCATCTTGATCCTTAGGTCTGCGCTACTGGTTTGTACAGTGCAAAAAAGGAAATTAGCAACTTTTAAAAATTGACCTCGAGGATTTAAAATGTTCATAACTTTGGTGTTTCTCAGTCAATTTTCAAAAATAGGGTGTCAAATTAAAGCTGAAATTCAAGCGCTTGTTCATAATATCATCAAATTACGTTTGCGAGTACCGTATTGGCGCACGAGCCATTTTGTCGAGGCGAGGCGAAACTTTTTTTGGAGTCTTTATGTATTGATAATCAGTTCAATTAAAGTGACAAGATTTTTCAAGTTGAGATGAATTCCACTTGCAAGGTGACAAAAAGAGTGTAAAAGCAGCACATGTTCTTGCTAAGTTTATACAAATAGCAGTACTGGTTTGTGATGAACTCTCCTGTCTGTAGGAGTACATGTAATATTATATTATGTTTTTGATAAACTGTTATCACTTGTTTGATAATTAAGTGTTGTGAAAAGATGCTGCTTATCTTGCCAGTATGTTACTAAAAATATTTTTTTGTAGAAGGTACTACATTCACTCAGACGAATCAAACTTCATACTTTGTTTATATTTTTGCATAGACAATGAACTTATGAACAAGTGTGAGCGTGGATAATAGCTTTATTGTACATAACCTTCATTATGAACCGATTTGCTTGATTTGAGACAGTCGATAATTTTTAACTATTGGCCTCTAAATATGTAATGTACATGACAAATGTATTTGTAATATTAATATGACCAAATATTATGTGTATTTAGTATTGATAAAATTTATTTTTGTACTTTTAATCATGTCATAAATTTGTACATTTATGAAGAAATTGTAATGTATATAACTTTTGTACATTTATAAATTGATCGTAATTTTGTTATCATTTTACATTTATAAGGTAATCATAATCATGACTGCATGTGTATGCACAGGCCTGTAGCCAGGTTTTTTTTCAAGGGGGTGCCGATTTTTAAAAAGTGGACCTTTTAGAGGAAATTTTTTCGTTTTGGTCGACTCTAAACTAATTTTAGTGGTTTCGACAAAGTAACAAGCAAAAAAAAAAAAGAAAAAGGTTTTAGCAGTTTTTCAAGCATTCTGTGTAGAATTTTAATAAAAAAACGACCTACATTTACGTGTTTTGGTGTTCTTTTGGTGGACATTTAGGGAATTTTAGTGGACTTTTTTTGCACATTGTCAATTTTTTTGGGGGGATGCGATGCCCCTACTGCACCCCCCCTGGCTACGGGCATGTGTATGCATCTATGTTTTAAGACAATAAATTGTGCCTACCCATTGTACATGTTGTATGGCAATCCACCTAGTTGAACCCACAAAGGTGATTTGGGAGTCCTTCCTAAATTTAGTTATTGAACAATTATCCAAAATTGCATGTTATTTCAGTACAAGGTTATATGTTTGGGGTGAATGACCCATTCAAACTTACGTATTTTGCATGCGTCTAGAGATATTGGTGAAGAGCACAAGGGGAGTGAGTGACTACAAACCCAAAAAAAAATAATCTGAAAATGGTGTGAAAAATCTGAAGAGTCTGAAATGATGAAAATTCCTATACCTTTATACAGTGAGAGTGCAAAAAAGTATGAAAATTCAAATGAAAAAAAAGAATTTTAAATTCAGATACAACTCTGACTCGCAGGCCTTGAGCACAAACCATATTTGAAATTTGCCTTTGTCAAAGTGGATTTATTCACCTTTTATACTTCAGATAACAATACTATTGTTGGCTTAGCAAATTTCAATTCAAATTCTGCAGACCTGCATTTTATTTCATTTGAAATTAGTGTTAATTGTGCATCAATTTGGGATGCTTGAAGTCCACAGCTCCCATGTAATGATGGATTGTGAAGTGGAGGAATGTGTGACATTTAATTTGTCTATATGACAAAAGCACAGTACAGAGCCCGGTCATTTATTAGCACCAAAGCAGTCTCAGTCAAGCTTCCCTTGTGGCTTTAAAGGAGCATGTTCGGATTACTGTAACTTTTTTTTTCAAATTTTATCTGATTTTTGTACCAAGCATTACTCATATTTCTCATTTGTCATATTCCATGTGAAATTTAACGGCTGAAGAATGGTAATCATAATTAATTTATACAGCAAATACGAAGCTATGAGATATATTATGACTTATAAAAAAAAACCTGGTTAGATCAATTTAACTGAAATTTATAATTTAGACCTCTTGAGTGGTGATCTTTAAAACCAAAATCCAAATTTTTAAAAATTGGACCATGCTCCTTTAACACCTTAGTCACAACACTGAATTGGTCACAGAGATTTATTGGGAGGGATCTGAACAAGATCTAATATGTGATGGCCCACCCTGAAAGGTGGGACTTTGCAGATGATATCAATTTTGATTTTATCATTTCATCTGTTACAGCATTTTCTAAATTTAAACATGACATCTTTATTGTTGAAATTGATCAAGGCGATCAAATTTTACAACAGAAAATCTGCTGGAAATTCTTATTATTTTCTTTATTTTTTGCTGTCTATTTTCATCAGTTTCTGGAAAAGTGTTCTGTCGCAAAGTCCCCCTTTTCGGGGTGAGTCATCACATATCAGTTCGGCGGAACTCACAATTCGGATACGTATCTGAATTTGGATACCCATGACCATGTATCAAAATTCTGATACCCGCATTAGAATTAGGATATGGAGGGGCACCCAAATTCTGATACACCTGTCGTTGGGCAGGTAACAAATCGATAGCATAAGCTGGCAATTACATTTTGAAAATCTTTCTTGCATCTACGATAAATGTAT
>JXSR01S030810.1:4275-16253 GCA_000969725.1 Ophiothrix spiculata
TATATTTGTAGAGGTTTTCAAGTCCCATCAAAATCAAATTAAGAATATGCTTTCAGAAAGACATTCATTCTAAGATTCTAATTGTATCAACAGCAACAACAACAACAAGAACATCTCTGTAGTGGTGTCTTTACTTAGATGGGTTTTTTAAAGATGGTTTTGTTTACTATTAACCCCAATAATTATTACAAACTGCTGGTTTTTCTATTTTGAGTATGAAAGCTAAAAAGATTGATCACAAATCCTGTCTAAAGCTTTGCCATAGAAAGACAATCGGCCCGGTTACGTTAAGTGGGGCGTTTGGGCATCCACCTTCCTTTATAAACGAAGCCCTCTCAAAAAATAATAATTTTTATTGTTAAAATAACCTAATATTACTGGACTGGACTTTGTAAAAGTCGTAATAAACATGTAATACGTATCACACAAATGACTAATCAGTAGAAATCATCACAACAAAACTAGTCACATTATTAAAAGATTCGATTCCATGATAAAACACAGTTTTGTTATTTTCATATCAAACCAAATACTTCTTTCAATTTGTCTTCACGTCTTCTTCTTTGTCTGTATTTCTATCTTTCCCCTTTCCTTTTCCTCCTCTTCCATCTTCTTCATCCCCGTTTTCCTCCTCTCTTCTTCCTCTTCTTTTTCTTTTCATTCTTCTTCTTCTTCTTCATTCTGGATAAAGGACAAAAAATGCTGTAATGAGAAGCTATCATGTCATTGTCTTCGTCCTCGTCTATTGATTTGACAACTGTACATAAGGACCCTACATAAGAGGCATGTACTAGATACACACTTACCAAAGAAAGCTAGATTTAGCCTCGGGTTGTCAAAAACACAACAAAAGAATGCTGATATCCAAAACGATCCCATCACTCTACTTTTAACCTGTTGCCAAGAATACGCATATTGAATATTTATCATATGGTAATTAGCACGTCAGTGTAACTGATGCGCGTGTGATTCATCGTTCATATCGCGTCAGTCTGTTAACACGGTGCAATAATAATTGTTACATGATTAGGCACTTGTGTGATACATGATGTGATTTATAATCACTTTTCAAAGTCCAGTCACGAGTTTCAGGCTACATAATGAGTCTACTCTACAGGTATTCACTTTTTGGCAAAATTGAGCCAGTTGAAAATTAATTTAGATAGAGGCTCATCAGCTGATGCCGTATACATATTCGTGTGACCATGGTTCATCCCTGGAGATTATCATGGAAAGAGAGATTTTGTCTTCTTTGGTTGTTACTCAAAATTTGGGATCAATCGTACAGCTATCACTTTGAAAAGATGGCAAAATGTAAGGCATACATGTTGTCAATTCGATATTTTGCTCTGACAAAAGGAGTCACATTATTGCGATTTTGCATACTCAACAACCAAAGTACACTCTAAAAAAAGTTGGGTTAAAAAGGGAACATGGTTGGCAGGTTGGGTTAAAGTTTGCACAATATTGGTTTATTTTGTACACAATCGTTCACGTTTTACCCAATATTGTGTCAAATTTTACCCAACATTGTGTCAAATTTTACCCAACCTGCCAACCATGTTCCCTTTTAAACCCAACTCTTTTTAGAGTGTAGTAAAGTATAACACAATACATTTTAAACTATAAATAAACTTATAGTAGCCGTCAAATATTGTAATATTCGTGTAATTGTTTACTAACGTTGTTCCATTTTATCCACAAGTTCAGTTGCATAGCCAGGTAGGGGTGGGGTAAAAGGGGGGGGGGGGGGGGTAAACTCCCCCAAAATATTTGGTGAGAAAATCGCAGAAAAGAATCACGAATGGAAATTAATGAAGAAAAGGAACAAAGAATTTCCGGTAAATTTACCCTTCTTGGCCCTCAAATGAACCGAACATGCCCCGTATTTCTCATTTCCCCCTGCGGGTCTTTTTCCTGTGTGAACAACAAAGTTCTAGGGAAATGTGTCCTAAAACTGCTGAGAATTAATGAAAACCTTTTTTTATTATTCGACTTCCATGGATAACGGTTCTACCAAAATTGATTTTTTGACCCCGCAAGGTATCGATCGCATGTGTCGGGAAAATCATCGGAAAGGAATGTGTTTGCCCCTCCTGACCGAAAGTCTGAATGTTAACTTCCTGACCGAAAGTTTAAATGTTAATTTTACACAAGCAATACTATAAAGTGTTAAAAATGAAGAACCCCCTGTCACCCACGACATTGGCATTGGCATTTAGATCGTTTGGTTTGGGTAGATATTAATACCTCCAAATGATTTGGTTTAAATATGCTTACTTTTTCGGTTTCATGTTATGGCCATTGTTGAATTAAATTCGGGATCCCGAATTTAATTCCACATGTATAAGTATAGGAAAGCATGCATATGTTTTTAGCCATATTTCGGTGGCAAAATTTGTTTTGACACAATACACTTGAAAACGCTTTTAGATAGTCACATCCCTTCATTTTATGCCGTTTTACTATAAAACATTTTTGACCAAAATCTTATAGTATTGCTCTCAAAACAAGAGTACATATTAATGAAAACTACTTATAAGGAGTTTAAACCTTTTTTATTTTATTTGAAATAAATATTGCCATTGTTAGACTTATTTAGTGAGTGCAAGTTATGGGCAATCTTTCATTCAAAAATTATGAAATATCATTGTTTGAAAGAAAATACCAAAGTTGTGTTACAGTTATCGTAATCCTTGTAATACCACTGAAGTAAAAGAAGCCTCTTTTCTTTTTCATTTGATACGAAGAAAAATGCAAAAATGTACTTTTTGTCCCTAATTGCTTGGAAATGCCTAAAGTATAATTTCATTTCATGACTTCTTTTAGGAAATTCTGTAAAAAGCACGCTATGGTTCTTTGGAACACAGGTTCGAATCCAGGTCAAAACAAGAATTCACCATTCATTCACATCTTTCAGAGGAGACTTAAAAAATCCCTTGCGATCAGATGGGTTAAATGTAGATGCTGCAACATGTTTCTCTTTTTGAGAAACCATGTCATTTTTAGTATTAAAATAACTACTACACGACAACAAACAAATGACGTCACCTTTGACCGTATATTAGGCAGTTCAGGTGAAACAAATAAGTTAAGCTAAACATGTTTTTATTGTGGAAGATGGAAAGAACTTGTGATCAGCTTTCAAAAACCGTTTGAATTTTGAAAATCGGTCAATCCGTTCAGGAGATACATACATTTTTGTATCACGCAAATGACACTATTGTAGACATGCATTATGATGTATTTCTTATGTATTTCTTTATTTTAACCATGGCACCATAAATTCAGATAAAATATATACATTTTGTGTCACAAAAGCAAGACCAATTTAAATAATTACATGAAACTTGGAATATAATGTAAATGACACATGAGCTTTTCAAAAATCATAATTAAAACATCCTCAGATTATTACTTTTTACCTAATTTGCATAATTAATTAAGATAATTAACGAAAAACTGACATTCTGTTGAACGATTTCGCCGCACACAGCGGCTCACACACAAACCGTAACAAAAAAAGTTTTTGAATTGCTCTTATTTTCGTTCTGAGTGTTGCACATACTTCATCTTTGGATATGTTATTATATAGTATCTTAAATTTTGCAGGATTGATTTTGACTCAAAAAGAAACAAAATGAGAGGGTGAGCCGAAGAAAAATAAGAATTTTATTTTTGTTGTGAATCAGCCTACAATCCAGACACCCAAAACTCTTCTTCAAATACGGGCGTTGTTACAAATATATTCAGGAATTTTACTTTTGTTAATTGTAAATGATGAAATGACCTGCCTTCATACCATGTTGCATTAAAATCCGACGCAATCTTCAGGTAGAAAAATACTGGTAAAAACTTCACATGGCTCTAACTTCTGAACCCCTGATCCGATTTTGATGCAACAAACGCCGAAATTTTCTGAAGTTCTATATTTTATGATAATTAGCTCGGATTGACGATAGACCAATCACAAGCCCCCAGATTCGTTTCCGAACACCCGAAACACAAATCCCGAACTTAGCTGGCCACAGTTGATTGAACGAAGTTTGGTGCCTTCGTTTTAAAAATGGCCGACCGCGAAAGTGGAAATGGTGGATTGTTAGAACTATTACTCTAACAGGAGAACGAATTGACATACAGAGCTGATTCTTGCTATGTATTACTATGAAATATTGATAAATAACATATTTTAATTTCAGTCGAAGAAATTATACAGAAAAATACAAAATCGCAATTTCAAAATCGCCAAATCCTGACATCCATTTTAATGTTCTGTGTGTGTGCAGATTTAGAAACTGAAACTTACACATTAGTTGATAGAGATACTATATAATAACATATCCAAAGATGAAGTATGTGTGACACTCAGAACGAAAATAAGAGCAATTCTAAAACTTTTTTTTGTTACGGTTTGTGTGTGAGCCGCTGTGTGCGGCGAAATCGTTCAACAGAATTTGTGGCACCACTGAACTACCTACGTATATGACAAGTTGAATCTGTTCACGTACCTCGTTTGGATTCAAAAACCTTTACCGTCATTTCATTACATGACTTCATTTAGAAAATCCTGTAAAAACACGCTGTGTCTGTAGAGAAGATATTTTGTTTATTAAAGGATATATGAGATATGTTATAAGTAGACCCGAGGTGCAAAAGGAAAAAGCAAGGGAAAAGATGAGATTTTTGATTCGCTTTAAACATCCTTACTTGACATATGACTCACACCCATTTGGTGTTTCCTAGCGATTTTATGTGACTAAAGCATGCAGATTTGAAACTTATAAATGATCGAAAATTGAATTGAAGAAGTTGTTGCATAATTTGTAATCGCTTTCTATGAACTTCTGATGATAGTCGCCCTTTTAAATCCAACGATTTCATGTTATTCTTTCAATAGTTTATCAAATTGTAAATTTGAATATTTGTTGTTGACTTCTATTGCTCTTTTTGTCCTTGTACACGTTAACATTTGGTTCCAGAACAGTCGAACACAATGGAAGGATATAGAAGGCATCAAACACAGAGCGGAGGAATATATGATCGGTGGACCTAAACATACTGAAATGAGGAGGCAGCCATTTTGCAGCCACAACCGCCTCAGTCGTGTCAACCGCATATCATTAAAAGGCAGGAGCAATCTTGTCAAACAAATCTGATTCCAAAGCAAGAACAATCAAATCTGCCACATCTTGTCCATGTCCAAAGACGGTCATGACCAACGCAGGTCACTCAGAGACGAGAACTACAAGGGCTCATTCCAGTGAAAACTAAACCTTTTTTAATTTCAAGCAAAAAATCAGCTTTTTTATTCGACCATATGAGCAGTTTTTTCAGTCATACGTTTGTTACTCGGTATGTGAAAAGTATTTTCTAATCAGAAATATTGATTTTTTTCTACCCGTGCATGAATGAGCACATGTTTTCATTCAAAAATGTCACAAACGTTACCAAAAAGTTACACCAATATGTCACAAACGTTACCAGACGTTACCAAACAAAACATTGCATTAAAAGAAATCCTGACGATAGAATTTCCTACCACTATTATGAACTATTTGTAAATATGTTACCAATCATCTGTATAAAGCGCAATAAAAAATTCGCTAACATATCAGAGAAATTTTACTTTGAAGTCATTTGGAGCAAAAACCCATTTCCGTGCGCGGTCACAAACGTTACCGAACGTAACATGAACTTTATTCAGTATTTTGGCAATTATTTTAATCTTTAAACACCTGCATGTCTTGATCCCACCAGTGAGCACCATTATCAACAGCAACCTCGTTGATATAATGTTTATGCTAGGTTCTGTGGCCATTTAAAAGTGAAATTTTCCAATTTTTTGGTAACAAACGTTACTTTGGAATCACCCCAAGACGAATCGACCAATCTACATTTTTAAATAATGAGACGGAACGAGGAACAACATCTTCCACATACACAATTAATGCAATATAGAAAATAGGTTTCCTCGACATCCTGTAGCAGAGATGATTGATGTTAAGAGTATATATCACCACTTTTTGCTATAGTTAAGCCAGAACCATTGCTAACAGTACACCGTGGATCGCGTCACCGAGAGTCAACGAGAGATCACGAGACATGGATTGTGTGGATAATAAAGGGCTAGATACACTTTGTCATTTTTGTAGTCATTTTTATGCAGAATTTTTCTCATGGTGTTAAATTATCACATCTATGTTAAATTTTCATCCGGAATTAACATAATTCACCTTTTTCTTCTCATAGTGTAAAATGTTTGCGATGGTGTAAAATGTTTTACCATTTACAAAATTCTTCATATTGGTGAAATGTTGTTCGCATCATGGCATATTTTGCAATGATTCGTCATCTGTAGTATTTTGATAATTCACAGTACATTACTTTCATTGGTAATCGTTGTTTACAATTAGCTTGGTCTTTTCATTATAATCTTTAATCTGTCCTCAAGTACTGTGGATTTTATTTTGAAGAAAAGATTTGCGCACTACTTCATATTTCTCTTATGATAAAAAAATTCGTTTGGAATGTTTGTCACTGTATGAACTTTTTTAATTATTCTAATTGGAGTTTTAGCGAATTATTCCATCGATAATATTGTCTAGAAACTCGAGGTCAATATGCAATCAGTTGTCTGGATTTTACAAAATGGTAAAAATGACGAAGTGTATCTAGCCCTTGCACCTCGTCTTATGAAAATAACACTTATCGAATAGTTGCAGTTGCTTCGGCGGTCACTAGCAATGACCTATATAAAAACCGAATGTAAATGTATTGTAGAATGTGCGAAGACGAATCCAAAGGCAAGTCAAGCTTTACAAGTACTCCCAAGCGCTTCTTCTGATTTATGGTTATTAAGGCTCGACTTTCCACAGATAAAGCTTTTGGTAGATGCGAAGAGGTTCGCTCTGTGCTATTTGTTGGGCTACTAGATTGAAAGTGACTTGTTAAGAGCTTATAGTTAAATCTCGTGAGCCAGATTGTACCCGCCTAGCTAACCGAACGGCCGATATATAAAGCATTGCTTGTTGCGCCGTTTAGATGCGGTAGAAAGTATGTCGTCCCATGTGCGTACTCCTGAACAACAAGTGCTTTATGAATATATGCAAGAGCGTCTACAGATATTGTTCTCACACAATATAAAGTAAAAGGAATATAAGGTAATGAAATCTGATGTGGAGGCGAGTAATCATAAATACAACCAATGATCTCTTGAAATATTGTTCTCAATGAGGATGTGTCCTACATAATTTTATAAGATTGATCAAATGATTGTGTTTAATAGACTCAAAAAGATAAAATTAGAGCAATTTTGTAGGTAAAGCTAAAGTATTTGAACTGGGAATATACATTGTTTGAAGGTTAACGGTGAGTTATATTCTACTTTAAAAATGGTATTTAGAGTACTTATTAATCAAAATAGTCGCAGTGACACAAGTCTGGCACACTTATACCAACAATAATTTGTAGTCAACCAATGTCAATCCGTGGTGTAATATCAATGGACAAACAAAGTGCACGATTTTCAAATTGATTGCATTACGGAAATATATACTCTGTAAACTGTAAGTCTTTTGCCTTTTTTATTATCTTGCATGATATAAAAGATCACAAAATGATAATTGTTTACTTTGAGTTTATGAGTCAGTACACTTTTTGTTGTATGATTAATGTATTCTATTTTTATAAAACATTTCATTTTTATGGTTATCGTTTCTTTAAATTTTTACAAAAATATTTTTTGCTTTATATTATGTATATTTAGATTGACAATTATTTTTTCAATATGTATCAGAATCATTTATTATCAATTTGATTTAGCTCTTTGAGCGCATCATCTTTATTTTGTTCACTTGCTGGATTGCACAAATGTGTGATTAATTTTTGAAAAACATTTTATGTGTTTTATTCGTTTCTTTTTTACCATACATAAAATGATCAGGACATGATAATTCAACTTCGTTATTAATTTTTCCCACTTTTATGTTCTTTGGTTCTATCAGCCCTTAATTAGCTACAGACAGAAATCCTTTGACTTACATTGTGCATTCATTTTTTTATTAATTAATAATATGTTCACAAACAATCATTACGGCGTGTTCATCACATTATTTGTGACTAGTATATCGCAGGATAATGTGACTACACTGAAAACGATAATTAGTCAAAGAACATGTCTTATTTGACTAATTAAAAATTAGTCATGCAGAGTGATTGTTTCATAATTCATGAAAAAATGCTGTAATTGTCTTTGAAATGTTGAAAAACAATGTTTGATGTTTAAAAAATAGTTTCCATCTCTAAATATTCAATTTGTTATTTGGTTATTATAAGTTAACTGATAAATGATCAATTACAGGACTAATTAGTAAATATCAAATGCGTCTTTAATTTGTCAATTGACTAATTGAATGATGCAGGACTAACTGAATGACGAATTAGATTACTAATTTCTGATGGATATTTACCATAAATTAGTCCGTTGCAATGGCAAATTATGAATTATATTAGTCATTGTGACTAAATACAGTTAGTCCTGCGTCATTCTATTCTTCAATTGACTAATTAAAGACGCATTTGATATGCACTAATTAGTCCTGTAATTGATAAATTATCAATTAACTAATAATTAACTGATTACAAATTGAAAATTTAGAGATGGAAACTATTTTTAAACTCTCACAATTGTTTTTCAACATTTCAATGACATTTACATCATTTTTTCATGAATTATGAAAAAATCACACTGCATGACTAATTTTTAATTAGTCAAATAAGACATGTTTTTTGACCAATTAATGTTTTCAGTGTAGTATATCGGAGGGCACGACGCCAGGACTTGTTGTTAGGAAGGGCAACCGACTTACGAGACTCAAAAGGCACACCCAACCATATTTTGCATGCAGCTTTTTTAACAATGACGAGCAAAAAATCTATTATGCGCACATACAACAATACAATATTTAAAACAAAATCAATTAAGAATCACATTTTCAACATTACGCAGCCTTTTTTTTTGCCTCACCTCCGTTTTCTATTGCTTCTGTTTTTCTCTCTTTCCGTCTCTTTTTTCTTCCGGCCTTCTTTGGTGGGGGAGACAATTGACTCCTGTTCCTTTGTGGTGCCGCCCTGGTGACAATGATACAGAACTTTGATGGGCCCATTTTCAGTAATTACCCTTCATGTTGGTGTACAATTAGATTGCATTCGGAATAAGTTGTCCATTTAGAAGAGAAGGGTCAAATGTTAATCTTAGAAACCCAACCTTCAACCTTAAATCAGGATGTATCTTAACCAAAACACCATGTTAAATGTGGTAAAAATGGCTGGATTTCACTTGTTGAATGGTCAAATGCGGAAACCGAGAACCTGATATTTACTTTTTGATGCGTTTATTATGACGTTTGAATTACCATGTGAAGTTCAAAAACATTGGTATTGTGTCAGCACAAATAAATTGATAATAACATATTGATGTTAAATCAAGAATAAGTTTCCCATGACAAAATCATTATTTTTAAATGCTATTAAGCATTCCAAGCAATAGTATTGAAATCAAATATGTGGTGGCTCACCCCGAAAGGGGGGACTTTGCAGAAGATATCAATTTTATTTTGATTTTATCATTTCATCTGCTACAGTATTTTCTAAGCTTTAATATGACACCTTATTTGTTGAAATTCATCAAGGCAATTAAATTTTACAACAGAAAATCTGCTGGAAATTTTTATTATTTTCTTTATTTTTTGCTGCCTATTTTCGTCAGTTTCTCGAGAAGTGTTCTGTCGCAAAGTCCCCCCTTTTCGGGGTGAGTCATCACATATTTCAAGAAGCTTTTCAGATTGATTCATCAAAATGATTTCCAGCTGCAATGTTTCTAAGACATTACTAGAGTCAATAAGAGTAAAGAGGCTAAAGTGACAAGTACGAATTACTTTTAAGATCGATCTTCTTGCAGAATTTCCCAGGCTGATTTATTGTAACAAATTTGAGGTGGAACCCGGAAGCTTTCAGCACTGTTAACCAGTCGCTTGAGCTGTCGCAGTTTGTTTAATTTGTTAAAACTCCACAGTCTGGGCAGTGCTAAAAAGTGTACAATGCACTCACAACACACGCAGTGTGCAAAATGCTGTTTGTATTGTAAACCATTGGGATGATCTCAAAATGACCTTTATTCACTTGCATCACTTTATATTATCCAAACAACATGAAGTTTAAAACAGGTGTAATTTTTTATTCGTAAATAAAATATAATACCTTTGAACATTTTAAATAAAAACAACATTTCATCAAAAATCAATCCATATTAATTATTTTGCCACGGACATGTCATGTTATTTGTACTTACAAGTGTGTTCAATATGTTCGTGGTCTTAAATAGAAGGAGGTGTGATTCAAATATTTTGTAATAAAACTTGATTGATGAAAATGTGGAAAGTTTCAAATAAATATCTGTCTTTATTTACAGCAAATCGTAACTTGTCATTTGAAGGTTTCTGATCCTTGTTTTTTATCTTGAAAATGGAAGAGATGGTAAAATGTTGCTGTCGGCCACTAACATGCAGCCAATTTAGAAGTTTTAGCACAAAGTGTAATCTTTCACACAATATCACTAGATTTGACTGCAGATTTCAGGCATTGCGCGGAGGTGGATGTTGGCGGACGTAACCTAAGATATTATTTATTTTTGATAATTAATGCTAAATCGAAACTTAAGAAACCATAGGCGGCTGATTTAAATTTGGAAGATTGGGAAGAAAATCATCTCAACCATTTTAAATGCACAATTGATACCCGACTTAGATCCTTTTATTTTAAAATAATTTTTAGACATTGTTAGATAATTGTTATAGTACATAGTTGCTATATTTAAACAGCCAGTACAAGAAAACCCAAACTCCATGAGCTCCCCTCTGCGTTGTTATTTCAACCTTTATTAAGCATCAAGAAATTTAACAACAATGAAATAAAGGAGGTACATATAAGCCCAGGCCGTAGAATGAACATCAACAAACTCTGATGCCCAAACTAACGCAGGGCTAAAAACAAAATACAATAACACAAAACGATGCAAAAATGGAGATGAAGACTATGTATTTGAGAAACTAGCAAAGGAAACAAAGGAGATCATATGCCAATAAGGGGCTGATTATCCGAACCCCAAGCTGGCTCTTGTCTAGCATTCCAGATCGTATAACTCGCTAGAAGAGCCAATTTGCTGATTTCTCTCACAAATGACTTCTTTGGCTTGGACCCTACAGAGGAAAATACCTTGGCAATGTTTCCGACATTGTCAGGAGTAATGAGTCCTCTCGACCCAACTTCAAAGCATGTCAGGTCGCCGACGAACCCATTATCCTCAATGTCGGAAACAAGGTCAACGTACTTTTTCTGTTTACGCTCATGTGCATTGGTAATATTGGTTTCAAAAGGCACAGTAAGTTCAACGAGATGGATAGAATCAAAGATCTTCAATAGAATTGTCAACTTTGTTGTGGATAACCAGATCCGGTTTCAACTTGGAAACGATGACAATGTTCCGCCTGTAGTGGCTGGGCCGGTTTCTATATACTAGAAAAAATATACAACAATGTCTAAAAGAGTCAACTACCAGGTCAAATGTGACACTATGATTGGGATATAGACATGGAAATGCTTTTTAGTGATTTGAAAGCGTTTTCAGAGATTCATATGCATTTATATTTTACATAACATAACAGAAGGGAACTATTGGAGTTGGGGTTTTCTTATACTGGCGTATTCAAATATAAATTCCATGATGGAAGGATTAGTTTGGGTGTGTTTTAATCACCATTAAACAATTCAAAAGATACCCAAACAACAAACATGAAAGCAATAATTTAGTTTGAAAGTGATTATTGTAGATGATTCTACATACCTACATACAGCTTCATCAAATTTGCAAGAAAGGATAAGGATATTCATTGTACGTCACGAACCATTTTACGTAAAGAGTA
>JXSR01S030813.1:13326-25891 GCA_000969725.1 Ophiothrix spiculata
GTCATTTTAAAGCTTAGAAAATGCTGCAACAGATGAAATGAAAAAAATCAAAATTTATATCATCTTTCGGGGTTAGCCATCACAAATATTCAAATGAGCTCTAATATTTTTATCTTTTGTCTTTATTATATTGATACCAACTTGTCTTGTTTTGCTTTAGTAAATGTTTCCATTTTCAACTAAACTTGGATTGTGTGAACAAAAGACATCTAAAAAATCTCACCGAGTCCACAACCAAAACTGATGGACTAAACAGAAACTTACGTCGCATCTTCAAAATGAGCCCGGAGATCTTTCAGCTCCGTCTGCAGCGTATTGAGATTGGCTTTGTCCTGCTCTGCTTTCGTGAAGGTGTCTCGTTTGACTCTATCCATCTCCATGGAAGCGTTAGCAAGGTCTCGCTGTGCACCGCTCAGCTTCTCGGCTATTGCATTCTTTTCTTGTTGTGCTAGATGGAGAGACTGTGGGAAAAGAGTGACATATTTTGTCCATAAATATAGAATACCTAAGCAAATGAAACATGCATTCCCTTTGTGCCCAGCAATAGTTTGCTACAAACACCAATCATTGAAACAATGTATCTTCCATAGATTTACAGGGGAGATACCAGGCCGTGTAATGGCGTCGTCAGCCATGGAGCTCAAATTGGGGGGTATTCGGGTCCATTCTGTTCCCGCCATAAATCAACTCAGAATGGCATTACTTGCTTCGCGTAGAGACAACCTGCGCAAATAATACTTTACGCGAATAAAACGCCTACCTGCACGCAAAGCGTGTGTGCAAGTTTCAATATTCACGCATCATCGGCAAGTTATCGGCAAAAACCTGAATAACCCCAATTTTGCCTCTCACTAAGTATTGGAAACCATGGAAACCAGTTGTGTGACAGATTAGCGTCAACAAAATGGCAGCGAGTAACAGGTTCCCCTTTTATAAATGCCCTGATTACACCAGGTAACTTGTTATTGCAATTCACAACAACCCTTTTGAAAATACAATTTCTGCACAGACTTACCTGTTGTTTATCATTTTCAGCCAGTAACAAGCTCTCATCTCTGTCTTTCTGTAGCACAGCTATTTCTTCTGCTAATTCTTCTTTTTCTGCTTCATATCTAGCCACCAGTTCTTCCTTCTCTCGTGTTGTCTTGGACAGAAGCTCTTCTCTTTCTGTCTCCATCTCAACACGAATGGTGTCCTGTGGAAGTCAATTAGCAATTGCAAATGAATGATTAAAGGGGATTAGACAAAATTTTGAAATTTTATTTATGGATGCTTTAGAAAATAACAGTCAATTACCAGATATCGGGGAAATTTTGATCAATACCTTCATAAGTCAAAAATGTAAATTTAAATTTGATCTTGGGTATGAGGCTATTCTAAAAACTTATCGATGATATATATCATGAAACGGCCAAATATTTGTTGGTAAAATATTCTTTTCACATCATAGATTGCAGATGAATCAAAAGAAATTTGGAATCAGGAAGAGTGAATTTAAAAAATTCAACTATCAGAGGGCAGTATTTATCATTCTCAACATCGAGAAATAAAAAGAATATCTAAATATTTTGATATATAGGGTTTGAATTTGACAATGAAACTTTACATGCTGTCAATTACTACCGCTAATACTTCAAATGATACAAAAATCTCAAAATGCTTGGGGAAAATGTTAGGGATGATACTGAACTTGTCCAATGCCCGAGAAACAAGGGGTTTTATATTTTATGTACAAATAACTTTATGGTTTTCAAATTAGGAATTCCACAACATTATCAAATATACTGAGTCTGAGCTATATTTTGGGAACATGTAGTAAAGAGGCGATTCATAATTCTAAAACAGACAATCTGTCTTCACATCCTAATTCAATTAAAGAAATTCACAGAACTGCCATTGAAATAAACCCTTTTTTATGACTCTTAAGGTCCTAAAATGAAAATCTTAAGGGGTGAAAGCACATCACTCAATGTTGAGTTTTTGCAAATTTATTTTGTACCATTTTGTACCCACTCGCATGTTGCGTCTTTTTTACTTTTTTGGATTTCGGCCAATTTTTTGATTTTCATGCCAAATAAGGTCAAAAAATGACCAAAAATGGAAAAAAATGAATTTTTGACCTTATTTGGCATGAAAATCAAAAAATTGGCAAAATCCAAAAAAGTAAAAAAGACGCAACATGCGAGTGGGTGTTTAAAATTAAAATTCCCATTCCTAGGTATTTTTTTGGAAACCCAAATGGCCAAAAAATGTGTTTTTTGTGATTTTTGGTCAAAAATCAACATCACCATCATGTTCCTTGTGAAAATTCCTTTCTAGAAATGTATACTTTTATTAAGTTTAAGCACTTTGTTCAAAAGTTATGGTACAAAATAAATTTGCAAAAACTCAACATTGAGTGATGTGCTTTCACCCCTTAAGTTCCATTATTTTTCAGGTTTTCCATGACATGTAAGAACCCTAAGAACATTTCATAAAGTTGAAATGCTACTTTTTCAAATGTTATGTATTTTTCTATGTCAGTAGCTTTGCTGGTATTGTTAAACTCATTTTAGAAGAAAGAAGCCTTTCGACAAAAATATCATCTCTAAAAGCAATTTCATTCTCTGTTGAAAAGTCAAATATAACCACAAAAAAGTGAACAAAAAATGATGAGAATACTAGAAAGCCTAACATTGTAATGAAAATTACCCTGGAAATTTTGAGTTGGGGAATTTTTCGGTGCATAAATTTGTAAGAAATTTTACATCGCAAATTTCACAAGGATTCCAAAGATTATGGTGTTTTTAAAGTAGGATGAGGGGTAAGTGTCAATCCCCAGGTTTTTTTGGAAAAAATGTCTGAGTTTAGGTAAGCTGCCGTAAGCATATCTCTTTATTATAACCACACCCTATGCCCCAAAAGATATCATATTTGAGTTGCTCCGCTCAAAAGCTTTTAAAAAACGTACTTTTATTATGATACCTGATATACTTTTTTCAGTGTGCGAGGTTTTTTCCGGACACATTTATAATGCATTATTTGTTTTAATTTCAAGCCAGTTGAGTTCTTTATCATATTATTAACTATTTATTAGCAATAATTGTTCTAACAATGTAAAATGAAAATGAAATATACATATTCACATATTATCACATGTATTTCAAGTTCTGAAGCGATGATGATAAATTTTAGTCTGCAATACTAGACAAAATGCAACAAACGATATCACAATCATCCATTGGTTTCTAGAGGCAGGGATGTTGACGTTTAAGATGCATGATTATGCTGCAAATTCCACTATTGTAATAAATGTGTATCTTTTAAAGATGTAAAATGTGTGAAATATCATAGTAATTGCCAATTTAAATTGTTTAAATAGCAGGTACCACTTTAATTTTACATTTATTGATTTTTAACATATCGGAACCTCCATATCAGCGCAATGAGTGAAGAGGCCTTTATGCAAGATATTTGACAGTGAAATTTGGGTTTAATTTTGATGTTTGCGATGTAGGAAAGATTCTTGTCTTTAAAAAAAATGCCAACCAGACTGTAGTAAATGGACATGTTCCTAAAAATTGAACATAAAATATGTGGCCATGTGTTTTGAGCTGGGGACCTGAAATGGGAGAGCCGGTGCATTTGTGCGAGATTTTGCACATTACAATTTTTTTTAATTGAAGGCACCTACCTACCTAGGTCAAATAACCATCAAATTAAAGCTCTTGATGAGCTCTTTAAAACTGTTACCTACATTTTTATGATGGCATGTTGCATTCTTGAGTTATGCAAATTTGTATTGAAAATAGGCTTGGGGGAGCCGAGGTACCATTTGAGTACCTTTTCCAGAGGGGGTAATTCCAGTTTGGCACTAAGATCAAAAATAGGCATGCCATATGGCACACTACTAGAAAGGGTTGACGTACACTTCCGGTCGAAAGTGTTTGCGCAAAAAACCTTTAACCAGCCATATCTTGAGAACCGTTCATCATTTGCGCCATATTTTTTCGGATTTATATTTTACATACATATACCGCATTTGAAAATATGGGGTGCTAAACATATTGTGTACTTTCTTCTGCACATAACAAACAGAGTTTAAATACATAACTGTACATTTGTTGGAAAACTTATTACCTGAAAATGTTCTTTACGGCTACACGGTGATAACGAGCATTGAATGATAAACTACATAGGTACATATCAAAAAGTGGGTGTGGTGTATTTGTATTCAGTCCAGGAAATCGGCCGTTTTTATGATTATGAAAGATCGAATATCAGAGGAAACATAAATTCCTTATATTGGATACATTAAGCACCTATAAAAAACATGAATTTTTTCAGAGTCTTGGTCATTTGAAATAATAATTAAGTTTTTGCCAGCATTTAAGTGTGCGCAAACACTTTTGACCGGGAGTGTATCTCTAGAAACGAAAATCTGCTTACCTTTTCCCTCTGCATCCTGTCCACATCCTCCTCATGAGCCTGTTCTCTCTGTTTTAGCGTCAGTTGAGAATCTCTCTCACCCTGGCCTAATTTCTGGTTCAGTCCGTCTATATCTCGATCTTTCTTAGATAATTCAACTTCCATTTCTTTTCGAAGTCTGGATAAATCAACTGTTACAAAAAAAAAGGAGAAACTTTCCTTTAGAAGTTGGCAAATATTCATGTACATACAAAATATTGTGCAAAGATGTAAACTGTGAGCTGTATTGGAAGGCATAAGGCCAAAAAAAAAATGTTTGGTTGCCCTCCACCGACCGACCCTATTTTTCAGCCCAACCCTAACTTTTTTTTATTGAAAAATATTTTTTTCCCCTCAAAAATATGTAAAACTTACCAAAAACTACAAAAAAATGTTATATTTTTGCTTTTTTCGATGTTCAACCCTCAAAATGTTTAGGATGTCCCAAATCACTACAAGAGGTATTTGATTGTTTTGATTTGGATGTCGCGGGGAGTTGTGAAGGCTGGAGCGGCCGATTGACCTAGCGGTCCATGGAAGAGTATTGAAAAAAAATCAAAAAACCGACCGACCAACCCTCTCTGAAAAAGCTGTGGAGGGCAACCAAACAATATTTTTTTGGCCTAACTTCAATCTTACTTCGCTGCAATAAATTATGCAATTCATCATTCCATTTTGCTTTAAGGGGTATACGCCAACTACATTCTTGCTTCCTGCTCCCTTGGACTCAATTTGAAGTAGTGAAAGTACTTTATGATGTCAAATGAAAATGTCCCAATTATAAATCTAAATTCAACCTTCAATTTGTTTTAGTTAAACACGAAATGTGAAGATAACTACTACACCAATTTCAAATTTCTTACGCATTTTCATAACTTTCTTTTGCCTCTTGGAGACTAACAAGACACAGCCTCAGAGTGACATATCATGGCTGTTCAGAGGTTAAGGTCAAGCAGTTATAAGTCGATCATACTCATATGTTAAATGTCACACTTGTAAGCACTGCTCACTGTCACAAAGGCTTTTGCTTACAATTTGGAAGGCCTAATTGCCAATGATGAGTGTGCTTGAAATTTCCTTGTATTGTAACTGGTAATTGTCTTATAGATACCCTTGTAAAACACGGGGAGCTGATCATGGCCTGCTGATTGTCTCATAGATCTCTTGCAAAATTTGGGGAGCTGATCATGGCTTTGATGGTTTAAATGAAGGTTGATCAAGGTTAAGCACCTCAAAGAGGTTGCTGTAGGACCAGAGATGATGCTTACTGTGGAATGGACCTAACATGGGCCACAGTGGTCAACGAACACCTGTACAGTATGACGAGGTCACATAGAATTACAAATAGGAAGGCATAGTGCGCTATAATCCCAACAATCATTTTATATCTTTATTAATTCCACACATAACAAGCCCGGTCGAAACCCACCTGTGAGTGCTTCCTTAGCTAACTGCAGCTCTTGGACCTCGGCTTCCAGTTGTTCTTTCCTATTCTCTAGTTTAGCCGCTGTTTGCTGCAATTCATATAAAGCTGATTCCAAACTCTCCTTATCGCTGTTCAATGCTGCAATTACCTACAAGTAATAAGAAAAACTATTGATGGCACAGGAAAGTATTTTTCACATAAAAGTATTTTGTACAGTTCACTAAAACGTATCTCTGATGTATTTTAGTCCCCATCAAAAAAATAAATAAATAAATAAATAAATAAACAAATAAAATAAAATAAAATAAAATAAAATAAAATAAAATAAAATAAAATAAAATAAAATAAAATAAAATAAAATAAAATAAAATAAAATAAAATAAAATAAAATAAAATAAAATAAAATGAAAAATAAAACATGTCTACATGTTTGGCACTTGAAATAGATTCATTAGGATTGTTCTCAAATACAAATCAAATGTCTTCATGTTATTTCACCACATGTATAGACCATATCTATAATTGACCTACTCCCGCCGTTGGTGGGGTAATTCCACAGAATCGGACGGGGAACGGAACTCAGAGCAATCAAGTAGTGTATTTATCATACTTGGCTTTGTACTTGTTGCTTCATCAACATGATGCGTGCAAATATATGTAATTGGCTGATTTGTTTTTGATGGCATAGCCTACAATATCTCTCTTCAAATATTACTCTCTGCCTTAACTTCTTTGTTGTAATAGGGTTCTCTTTTGTAGTTGTAAACCTGTTCTTGGACAAGCTGAAAGTTAACCACTGTTTACAACATTCTATCCTGCCCAGAGATGTTATATTTAGGACAGATGACTCTAGAGAGTCAGAAGGTAAAAAAAAACCTTATGAGATCTAGGAGCAGGGGCTCATTCAGGAATCAACTTGCTGCTTGGGCTGTGATTCTTGGTCAGCATGCCTTAGGTGGATACTTAGGTCTGGAGTCGGTTTAAACTCATTTTAATTTAATGTGTAAAGCTTACCTCAGACTGTGCTCTATTTTCCCTCTCAGCAGCCGTCAGCTGGACCGTAAGATTAGCCTTTTCCCTGGTCAATTCTTCCTTCTCCTTGACAACCTTGACCGTCATATCACCCTGTCTTTCTATCTCATGTATCTTACCTCAGACTGTGCTCTATTTTCCCTCTCAGCAGCCGTCAGCTGGACTACAAGATTAGCCTTCTCCCTGGTCAATTCTTCCTTCTCCTTGGCAACCTTGACCGTCAAATCACCCTGTCTTTCTATCTCATATATCTTACCTCAGACTGCGCCTTATTTTCCCTCTCAGCAGCCGTCAGCTGGACCACAAGATTAGCCTTCTCCCTGGTCAATTCTTCCTTCTACTTGGCAACCTTGACCGTCAAATCACCCTGTCTTTCTATCTCATATATCTTACCTCAGACTGTGCTCTATTTTCCCCTCAGCAGCCGTCAGCTGGACCACAAGATTAGCCTTCTCCCTGGTCAATTCTTCCTTCTACTTGGCAACCTTGACCGTCATATCACCCTGTCTTTCTATCTCATATATCTTACCTCAGACTGCGCCCTATTTTCCCTCTCAGCAGCCGTCAGCTGGACCACAAGATTTGCCTTCTCCCTGGTCAGTTCTTCCTTCTCCTTCTCCTTGGCAACCTTGACCGTCATATCACCCTGTCTTTCTATCTCATATATCTTACCTCAGACTGTGCCCTATTTTCCCTCTCAGCAGCCGTCAACTGAACCACAAGATTAGCCTTCTCCCTTGTCAATTCTTCCTTCTCCTTGGCAACCTTAACCGTCATATCACCCTGTCTTTCTATCTCATGTCTGGACTGCAGAAGTTCCTCTGCCAAAGCTGATTTCTGTCTATTCAACTACAAAGAAGCAGGAATCACAAGAAAATTCGAGCATTCATTCATCATTTTGTCTTGTACCAAACGTATGTATAATTCTATCTATTTCATATGGTGAATTAAAAACAGGAGACATGGATTTATTAGGGGAGCACTTAAAGATGATGGATCCTATTTCGACATATGTATAATTTACTTTTAACTAATTGACCTTGACCTCTGAAATGCATTTTGTGAGGTTTAACCCTAGATTGTTTTTGTTTACTCTTCAGAGGCAAAAGAAGGTATGCAACTCTGGGGATGAGGCTGTTATATATGCAAATACTCAAGTAATACCAATTAATTTTACATTTTATGTCATATCTCCAAAACTACTAAGAATTTTGAAGATGAAATTATGAAATATGTGTGCTTCAACTTGACATCAAAAAATATACTACTTCCGGTTGAGTCCTGGGGGATGAGAAAACTCCTACCTGCGGTTGACAGGGGTGTGACAGGCCAGTTGACAAAAACGAGGAAAAGCGTTGTAAAGTTGGGAAAAAGGTCAAAAACGGGTTGAAAAACAATAAAAAAGCTAAAATTTTAACACATGAAAATGTTCAAAAACGAGGAAATCAGCTGAAAAGAGGGAACTCTCGAACCCCTGGGTTGACCATCCAGACTAATGACAACAATAAGGGTGCTTCAAAACTCAACTGGCGATTGTCTCCCAGTTCGGGGGGGGGGGATTCAACCGCGTCAACATTAACTTTCTATCTATCTATCTATGTCGACCGCGGTCGGAAGCCATGATGAATTTTCTCCACTGCTGTCTGTTTAGCATGAGTTTGAGAAGTTCGTTTTGATCAATGCCAGCATCCTGTGTAAGAAGTACTGGGTAGGTCAGCCTTGGTCTTCTCTGTGCACGTGTCCCTTGGGTGGGCGTCCAGAACACTAGTCCAGAAACTGGTTAACTTTCAAGTACGCTCCAATATTATGCTCTCAACCGGTAAGCTTAATCCCAAACCTACCTAGTTAACACTAAATAAATATCTCAATTGGCGACAAACATAACATACTTATTCAAATTTGATCCATTTTGCAGAGATGCCAGTATGTATCACTGAAAAAAACCTGAAACTTTCAAAAATCCTGAAAATGCACGTAAATTTTGGTAAAAAAGCTGGAAAAAGGGCTGAAATATATAAAAACGCATAAATTTGGAATAAAAAAACAACCTTGAAATCAGGTTAAAATAGGAAAACTGGCACCTCTGATTTTTAAATATTGGTCTTTTTTACTATTGCCAGTCAGTGCCAACCATCCAGACATGGCCGACAACTGCCGGTTGGGTTTTGAAGCGGCCCATTTAAGGTGTCTGGTCCATGATAGATCTGCCTGAAATATTTTAGTAAAAATCGGCATGAATGATATTTTATTCATACACTCTGCGTGTGCTGCGTGTGTCACCTAACCAATCAGGACGCAAGAATATAAAGTACGCGGAGTGCAGTGGATTTTCACAATGCACTGCGCTTGTTGCGTTCCGGTTTGCGTGGCGGGCAATTAGTGCGTATGAATGTTTCATTGTTTTTGTCGGGTGATTATTTACTTAGTTTAGAGAAGTTTTGGATTTTGATAGTCATATTAAAGGCCTGATTTCTTTACACAAAAGATACAATATTATTTTTCTGTCGTGTATGAATTAGATTAATAAATTTGCATTCCTTGCGGTAAATTTTGTTTGCTGTCCAATGCACTCGGCCCCTACGGGCCTCGTGAATTGGACGCACCAAAATTGACCGCGCGTGCATTGATTTTGTCTCATTTCACTCGCGTATGAAATGCGCATTTATTAACCTATAATCGATGTAGAACTGATTTTTAAAATAACAATTGGGGGTCACCGGACTCGTTTTTGCATGCAAGTCGGTTTAAAAACAGAATTTTTGGATGGGTTTTTTGGAAAATTAGTACACAGGTCTATGGGAAATGTGGCAAAAGTGACATTATTATTTAGTGTTGATTCAAAAACTTCCCCCCCCCCCCCGAAATAACATTGGGGTCACCAAACTAATTTTCGAGAAAAATATTAAAATATGGCAATTTTTAGCTTCCAAAACACTACTAAAGAGTATATGCGCATGCGTTTTGCGGCAATTACCAACTTGGAAACTAGCGCGTATTGGTATGTGTGGACGGCGCGTGGATCAGATACCTTAAGCCTACACACTAGGCCTACTACACCCACCTGTGACAATGTTTCTTTAAGCTCTGCATTATCCCTGTTCATATTATCCAATTCCTCCTCTAAGCGTTCCCGTGTGTGTTCAGCTATCGACAGACTGTGGTCCAACCCCATCTTGGCTGTTTCGGTGTCCATCTTCTCATTTTCGATGCGGACAAGTTCTTCTTTGATGTTACATTTCTCAAGCTCCAGATTACCTTGGGAGGAGAGAAGAGATGATTTTTGGTCTTCCAGCTGAAAAAGAGAAACAAAAAAATAGATTAGATTGTACTGTTGAAAACTTGATGCACACCCCCTATGTAAGGCAACATTTTCTCCAAATTTTTACTTCATTTCATCAATGAAATTTCCTTTTAAAATGTATTGCTTTCCAGGGCCTAGTGTAAAGAAGATAATTTCTTTCATCTAAATTTAAAACAAATATTGTTTTCTGTATGGTCAAGTCATCAATGTTGCCAGGGAAAAGGCGACAAGATGATTGAAGATCTATGATGCCCTTTAATATTCAAAAATATATTGGTATGTTTTAAATAAAGAATTAAATTTTGAGAAAGGCTTTTACGACGGGAATTCATAACAATTGGTAGATTTTAACGGGTTCGCCGTCGGACAAGTTTTGAACTGTCAAGCTTTTGTCAGGAGTAGCTCTGACTTCTTCAGGACAAATATTATTATAAAGACATGTGGGCAGTGGGAAGTCGGCCCACATGTCTTTATAATTATATTTGTCCTGAAGAAGTCAGAGCTACTCCTGACGAAAGCTTGACAGTTCAAAACTTGTCCGACGGCGAACCCGTTAAAATCTACCAATTAAAGAATGAAAGTCACATTTTTTCAATGCAAAAATGAGCAATCACTAAAGGCCAAACAAAACATCAAGTGTAGAAATTCCCATTTTTGAAACCAAATATGCCTGCTTTCTTATGACCTAAAGGCGGCACACAAAAGTCAAGCCTAAAATTTCCAATTTTTAAAAATGAAATATGCATGCCTTCTTTAGTGGTCCTTTTAATATCTGGAATAGACCACCACAACACAGAAAATATACTTAAATAAGTTCATCAGGTTCCTTCTCCAAAACCAGTAAATTGACTTACGTTTGACCCTTTGGTATACTCGGTCAGTATACTTCATCAGAAATGCGATGATCCAATGTAATCAATTGGTCGGATGCCAAAGTTCTTTGTAAAGAGTGTAATGTAAGATCACGCAATATACACGAATCCATTTGGATCAGGAAGAGAGCACCCAACACCATGAACAAAGATGAGGGGGCCCACTTTCTTAGCCATATCTATGATCCTCTTTTGACGTCATCAACTCCTGGAAGGATGCCACCAACAGGCCGTCTTCGAGAGTCTGAAGCTGGATCATCGCATTTCTGATGAGGTATACTGACGGAGTATACGAAACTGTCAAACGTAAGTCAATTTACTGGTTTTGATCGATCAAGGAATCTTATTACCTTTACACAGAAAATATACTTTGTTCATGTGACCATACCTGCATAATGATTTTATTGAGTTCAATCTTATCCTGTCCGAGTCCTTCATTCAAAGCCTGCATCTTGAGTAGAGCATCTCTTAAACCAGCCTCTTCGGTCTTGATCCTATTCAGTGCAAGTTCCAATTCGGCTTTGTGAAGTTCTGCCCGTGAAAGAGTCTCACCTGTTTTGTGATAACACAATACAATTTGTACTTAATATCATTAAACAATGAAAAATGAAAATTTGCGCGAAATTCAGAATACATTTTGGTTTAAAATATTGTATAAAATCATGGGCATACTTTCAAATGCACCTAAAATTTGTATCTAAAATTATTAAGGTGTCTGGTCCACGCTAGTTTCAGAGTTGGTAAGTGCCGCAATACGCATATATTCTGAGTAGTGTTTTGAAGCTAAAAATGGCTATATTTTAGTATTTTCTCGAAAATTAAGCATATCTGCCAACCTGTAAATGTGTAAAAGTAGACTTTGCAACCAAAAAAGTAGATTATTTCACTAAAAAGTAGATTTTACACACAAAAGAACCAAGAAGCTATGCATTTCACAGATTCAGAAATCTTATTTAGTAAGATTTTCTGTTGTTATAAGCCCAAAAATCTTACTAAATAAGATTAAATCTTACTAGTTGGCAGGCATGATTAAGTCGTGACCCCCAATTTTTATTTTTTTATTTGAAAGAACATACTTGTGCGCAACTTTTGTGAAAAAAATAACAAAAATGCTAAGGTAGATTTTTTGAATCAACACTAAATAATTTCACTTTTGCCACACTTCCTATAGACCCTTGTACTAATTTATCCCCCAAAACCTCCAAAAATGCTGTTTTTAAACCAACTTTCATGCAAAAACGATTCCGGTGACCCCAATTTTTATTTTAAAAATCGGTTCTACATCGATAAAGTATCATTCATGCCGATTTTTACTAAAAAATTTCGGGCGGATCTCTCATGGACCAAACACCTTAAGTACCTTTCCAGTTTTCATTTTGGCTAACAATCTAATATTCTTACATAAAATGCAAACTCATTTGTCAATCACAATGCAACATGCCTTATAAGGGGCCTCTTCAAACTCAACCGGTGGTTGTCTGCCGGTTC
>JXSR01S030813.1:30794-45025 GCA_000969725.1 Ophiothrix spiculata
ATTCAATTTGGCTCTTAGCTCCTGTGATGTACAAAGTTGTCAGAATGTTAGATTAATAAGTTGAGCCTTGCAGAAATACAACAGAAATTGTGACTTCTTGTTACATGTAATCTTTTTATCAAAAAGATTGTAACTATATAATCCAAATTTTATCTATTCGTTCCATGACTAGATATATGCAGGAAATTCATTGATTCGTTCCCGAATTCAAGTAAACGAAACAGTTAAATTCCTAATATGAGGGCTATAAACTACAAAAGTGTAAACTCTATGGGCTGGCAGCCATCTTGGATTGTCACTCATGGAGGGCGAGTTGTTGTACCTCCTGCTTTTCATAGCTGCGCATGCCACACTTTGAGATTCTTCAAAATGGATTAGCGTGAAAATCGATCAAAGTAACTTGCAGTAGATGCTACTTGGAACGCAAGTAAATGAGGAACAAAATGCACACGCTGTCTACGCATCAAGTAAAGATGTCTACCTGGCTATCGGGCGAATTACCAAACAAATCTGTAGGACAACAACTATGCTATATGAGTGACAACAAGATGGTGGTCAAGCACAGATTCTCCATAATTTCTTTGATGTGCACTCACCTGTACTTGGAGTTGTCTCTTCTGTAGAGCAGCTTGGACGGCAGAGAACGTAGAATCGGCAAACCCTTCTGATCTTGATGGAGACATGGTACGACGCAGCGGAGATGTAGCCCTACGAGGAGAGGAACTTTTAGACCTTCTGGTGCGCCCTCTAGGTGAGAGGGATCGCCTGGTTACGTTAATTTGAGTTACAGGTGCAAGATGCGAATGCGAGAAAGAAATAGAAATGGCAAAAATAATAACATGCGTTGTTAGTAGAAACAAGGGGTTAGTTAACCAAAAGTTGTGTTCAATGAACTAAGAAATAATAATATGATATGATATGATTTAGATGATAATATGTTATATGATTTATATGATTATATGATATGATATAGATAATGATGTTATACAAATATTGAATGCCTGAGAGTGAAATAGTACAAAATATATCATGAGGTCAAATTTTGAATTTTCTATTTCATGAGGCGTAGCCGAGTGAAATGGATCAGTCCAAATTTGACCGAATGATATATCTTGTACTATTGAACGTGCATAGGCATTCAATATTTGTTTTGTATCACACAGGTTTGTTTTAATGCCGTGCAAGTACAAACTATTACACGGCTAAACTCACTGTAATCATGATATAATATATGATATATGTGATGATAAGATAATGATCAGTTATCCCACTTGTTCATGCAATACTAAAAAGTTAAAGGTTTGGGTTTGTAACACATGAGGCTGTAAACTTGCATGCAAGACTGAAAAAACCCTAAATTGATTCACAGTGATTTGAATTGTGACTGCTAATAAAACATGTGTATTATCAATTTAATTATACTAGTAATACTATGATTTTCCAGAATTAATAAAATTCAAAATAACTAACATGGGTTAGTAGAACAAAATGAACAAATGAACTACCAAGAAACTGGTTAATAATAACAAATCTTATCAAATGCAATAACTTGACACTCTGATTGTGCAAACTCTTAACAATTTTGGTACCCATCATCACATTAACTCTTTAACAGAACAAAGATCATCTTAATGGCCCCAGAACATCAACAAAAGCATGTTGAGAAGCTGCTCTCAACTGGATTTGTTTAAATTGTACACTTTCTTAACCAATTAAAGGAGTATTATTATTATAGTGTTACATAGAGTCTGGATTATTGAAATAATTTACTTGCAATATTTAATCTCCATTGCTTCTTTATCAAAGGAACTGTATCATGCAGGTCCCCTAGTTCATACCAAATTATTGCACCAGTAACATAACTATAATTGTATTGTTATTTCAAATAGTTTTTGGACAAGAAAATTCAGACCCTTGCTTCAAGCAATTGTGCTTGCAATTTATGCAAGTGCACAACGCTCTCCACATGCACGCAATGTCACAGTATTGTGGATGTGTTATTGGCAATAATGCTGCGTACTTCCAATGCCATGTCAAAACTTGTGAAAACATGTTGGCTACATTCAGATTGTCAGATCTTGTCCAAATTGTATATGAAACAATAGTATTAGACAACCGGGTCAAAAGTTAGAAGGTTTGTAATTTGAAAACGATTGAACACAATCCGCTAAAATTGTCAACATCCATTTTTTTTAAATATTATAGGTAGCATCCATTTTGTACTAGTCATAATATTAATTATATATGAACCTTGAAGTACAGACAAAGAAATTAGACTGGAAAATAATACCCGAACCATACCCCATGTCAAGCAATGTGTTTGTATCTTACAAATTTTAGCAGTCACAAAAAGAGCACAAACAAGATATACACATCAATAATATATGTTTGCATTCGAAACAAGACTTTTTTATTATGTATTCATCAACAGCTTCGTTGTACTTCCAGATTTATTTAGTATATGTCAGAATACCTAGAACCAAACACATACGTTTAAGTTTTCTTATTTTGCACACTTCTAATGCAACTAAATTCAGAACATGTTAGCTAGTTTTCAAGTACGGTATTTGAGAGTTTAATTGAAAGCTGATATTTTGCTTTAAGTATATGAAAGGCATTAACATTTCAAAAATCACAATTTTGCCAGAATAAAAAACTTTTATTTTGTACTGTAGCTCAAAATCAAAAATGCCAACTTTACAATGGTCTGTGATGGATGGTCACGTAAGTAAATTTTGAAAAAAAAAAAATGAAGTTTCAATTAACCAAAAAACGTGGAATGCCACTTTCAAAATTGTTGTTTTACAAATACCTGAGCAACTGTCTTAAAGCAATACTTAAGTGTTACAATGGAGCACACCCCGTCACCAATGACTTCATTTTTTTAGCTTATTGGGTTTGGTCTGGGTAGATATTAATATCCTCTAAGCGATTTGGCATAAATATTCTTACTTTTTCTGGTATGACCATTGCTGAATTAAATTCGGGATCTCAAATTTAATTCCTCGTGTATTAGTATAGGAAACCATACATGTGTTCTTTATCCATTTTTTGTTGTTGCAAAACAACAAGTTTTTGACAAAATACACATGAAAAACACTTTTAGAAAGTCACATTCCCACAGTTTAAGTTGTTTTTACTCAAAATGATTTCTAATCAAAATCTTATAGTATTGCTTTAAGAATTAGCTCCCCTTGCTGACCTACCTCATTGGAGTTGACCTAGCATACGGCGTTGGCAATGTGAAATCCCTAGTATCATCAAACGTTCTATCATCGCTACCATCCACGGTGCCGTCAGCGTCTTGTATCACAGCCTGGGCGATGTCGCGGAGAGCGGTATGCAACGCTTCGCATTCTTCGCGCACGATCTGCAGGCTTTCACTTTCTTGCGGTTCCTGCGAATCTGATGAGTCGAGGGCGTCGCCTGATGGACGTGAGTTGCTCAGTTGGTTTTCTTTTTCTGCAATTTGGATCTTGTATTTTTCGTTCATGATGGTGAGCTCGTTGATCCTGAAAAAGTTAATATAGCCATTCATACATGAATGCGGGTTTGAAATACTTGCAAGTGACATTTCTCAAAATGTGAGTTTACAATGTGAGATAGGTACCTATGATTTACTTATCCCAGTTTACAATTCTACTAACTGCAAGCCCATCCCTATGACCTTGCAACATAATAGAAATCAAAGACAACTTGATAATGGTGTATTAAGGGGGCATTGGACAACATTTTGTTTGTGGATGATTTACACTTCATATGTTAGAAAATAACAGTCGATTACAGATATCGGGACATTTTTGATCAAAACCTTCAAAAAAGTCAACAATTTAAAATTCTGTTTGTTGATCTTGGGTATGAGGCTATTCTTTAAACATATTTATTGATATATCAAGAAAGAGTCAATTATTTGTTTATGAAACATTCCTTTCACAACATAGATTGCAGACAAATCAAAAGAAATTTGGAGTTTACATTAGATCTCCTGAAAGAGCCAATTTTAAAAATTCAACTATATAGACGGCAGTATTTATTGTTGTCGACAACGATAATTAGAAAAAAAAATAATATCTAAATATTTTGATTTAGGGTTTGAATTTTACCATGAAACTTTGCATGTTGCCATTACCTCTAATACTTCAAATGATTAAAAAATTGTTTGGGGAAAAGTACGGGGATGATGCTGAACTTGTCCTATGCCACTTTAAGCAAACAAAAACCCTTAAGGTGGAAACTTATGCCATTGGCAACAACATAGTAGTTCCATGATCAAATATATGCACACTAGAGTACTCTCTTAAAGCAAGTTTAATATCAGAATTTTCCGAAAAAGCAGTGAAACAGGTTAGCATAGGAATCCTCTCAATTTGAACCAATGAGTCCCGTCTGGTTTGTGCATTTTGTTTACAGTTATTCCGGTCTATCTCCTACATTTAAAGCTTAACAATAAGGTGAAATGTCTTTCTTTCTTATAAATGCTCTTATAATGCTTTTTAAGGACACAGTATTTTATCCTGCTTCTTTGTTTTTGAATTAGTGAGCATTTAAAAATTCAACTGGTAGTAAACGTTATTCTGGCCAGCAGTATGTGACCTGCTCCCACAAAACCCGGACAAAGTCGTTAGAGCACTTATTGAGTTACAGCCCATTGAATGCCACAAATCATTAGAAAACAAAGGAATTTTCAAGGGAAATAGTGATTTTCCATGGGCAAAAGGTTGAGCAATGTTGACAAGTGATATATCATTTTATAGCTCGAATTTAAGCATTTTTAATATAGGCAAATCATAAAAATGATTTTTCCCGACTTTGATCGAGTTTCATGGGAGGTCACATATTGTCCTGCCAAGAACTGCACGTCAGCCGCTGGTAAAGTTTTGAAGTGGCCCCCTAACCCTAACACCACTGAATCTCACAAAATCCCATTCCACAAAATCAAGAAAATCGCCTAAGTCCAAATACGTCACAGACGGGAGTTATTAGCTATAATCACCCGTTGGCTTGCATCAGTGAATGTGGGGTCGGGATGCAAGAGGTCCTGGGTTCGATTCCGGGGGGGAAACCCCCATTTTTAACATGTACATTTCCGAGGAGATAATTTTAAAATGAAGAGTTTCTTAAAAGTGTTAGGGTTAATAAGGCCTATATATGTGTCTAAACTAACCCTAACACCACCGAATCTCACAAAATCAATAAAATCGCCTAAGTCCAAATTACATCACAGACTGGAGTTAGCTATAATCCCGAAAACCGAAACCCCCCATTTTTAACATGTAAATTTCCGAGATAGTTTTTAAACGAAGAGGTGCTTAAAAATGTTAGGGTTAACATTAAGAGTAACAACCCTACATTCCATTCTTACCTTGCATTGAGCTCAGTTTTATCTGCATCATATCTGGCCTGCAGGTCCACTAGTTCTTTCACCTTTTCTCTCATCTGGTTTTCCATATGAACACGGTCGCTGCGTTCCTTCTCCATCTCCATCATAGAACTGGTCTCGGCACTCCGCATATTGGCGCCGAGGTTGAGACAAGCTGAGTGCGTGTTCCTGGAGGTGCGAGTGACTTCTGCACGCATTTGAGCCATGTCCCTAAAAATACAAACATGTTGTGATTAAAGCAATACTATTAAGTGTTAAAAATTAAGCACCCCCTGTCACCCATGACTTTGATTTTTGGGGCTTATTGGGTTTGTTTTTGGTAGATATGAATACCCTCCAAACGATTTGGCTCAAAGATGCTTACCTTTTCTGTTATGGCCATTTGTTGAATCCCGAATTTAATTCCATATGTATTAGTATAGGAAAGCATGCATGTGCTTTTTATCCATTTTTTGGCGACAAAACAATTTTACTAATTACTACTATTACTGAAATTGCCACTCTTGTGCCTGTTACTTTTATTGCTACAAATGTACAAATTGTTAATTTCTATATCTGTATTACTATTTATTTTTTTTTTTTTGAGAAAGGCTTTTACGAAGGGAGTTCATAACAATTGGTAGATTTTTAACAGGTTTGCCGTCGGACAAGTTTTGAACTGTCAAGCTTTCGTCAGGAGTAGCTCTGACTTCTTCTGTACAAATATTATTTTAAAGACATAAAGAAAGCTTGACAGTTCAAAACTTGTCAGACGGTGAACCTGTTAAAATCTACCAATTGTATTTACCATGCCTATATCTCAAACAAGGAGATCCACGATGAGTAGTGTCTCCTCATTGTAGAGGTTCTAGGAACCATGTAATCCACCTGGTTTAATATTTTCGAGCCATTTACATCTTGACCTTATACGACTCCTTGCGGCGCACAATGTCCCCATAAGGTGAAACAAAAATTTGA
Source organism: Ophiothrix spiculata (assembly GCA_000969725.1). NCBI lineage: Eukaryota > Metazoa > Echinodermata > Ophiuroidea > Amphilepidida > Ophiotrichidae > Ophiothrix > Ophiothrix spiculata. The sequence continues at coordinate 37,132 of JXSR01S030813.1, forward strand.
ACCTTGCAATTATTTTTACACTGGTAATTGTTCTTCATGAGAATTTCTAACAAAATATTATGGTTTTCTTTTAATTCATAGTATTTTCAGATAAATATTCTACTAGTATATATTGCACAGTTGATTCTAATCTAAAAATTTAAAGTTCGCAAACTCGACTTTGTCGCATTTTAAAAATTGTTCTTGCCACACGAAAAGCCGATATATTGATTACCCTGTCGTGATGGTCGCAACAACAAAATATTTGAGTTGGAACCATTGCGACAATATGCAAATGTATCGTGCTACATTACGACAAGTCAATATTGCAAATGCTTGGTCCTCTGCCGCAACGTCGTCTGTCGCAAACAGCTACTCTGAAACCACCTTTAGTGTCAGCATAAAACAAAGCTAATAGCTTTACCTTTCCGTAGCTGATTTCATCTCACTGAAACTCCTTCTGAATCCCACCACATTGCGCCACAAAGCTAGTAGCCTGCCATGCTCAGAGTTGAAGTAATCGTTGAAAGACTGAAAGGAAAGAATCATAAATAGTGTCACAATTGTCAGAAAAGCAAGGAATTCAAAGGGGAACCAGTTCAAATTTAGACCATACATAGTGTAAACCTCATTGGATGGCGGCCATCTTGGATAGTTGCTCGTTGAACCCCTGTCATTTTACAAATAAATTTGCTGCTCTAAAAACTTTTTGAAATTAAAAATTATTTTAAAAAGGGGAACCTAGCTCAGAGCAAATTAACCCTTGCTCTCGCACGCTTAAATACAGTTTAAGTCCGAATAAGTCATAAGAAAATTTTCGGTTCCCCCGGGTCCCCCTGGGATTAGAACCCCTGTCCCCCGCTATCCCGATCCAATGTCCAGCTATGCCAAGCCACCGAGCATGGCCTGCGCGGGCAGCAATTTCCTGACCATTTTTATCCGCCGCCTGTGACGTATTGGGACTTGGCTAATTCTCAATTTCTTACTGTAGTACTTTGCAGTACGTAGGAGGGTAAGGGTTAAGTGATGCATATACACGTTGATGGTGCTCAATTACCCTTACTCTCGCACGCTTAAATACAGTCTAAGTCTGAATACGTGATAAGAAAATTTTCTGGGATTCGAACCCCTGACCCCCGCTATCCCGATCGAATGTCCAGCTATGCCAAACCACCGAGCGTAGCCTGCCCGGGCAGCAATTTCCTGACCATTTATATCCGCCGTCTTTGACGTATTGGGACTTACGCTAATTCTTGATTTCTTACTACATAGTACTTTGTAGTACGTAGGAGGGTAAGGGTTAATGAATGCAGGAAACGGAGACATGATTTGCACATGCTATCGTCTATACGTCATTCAAGCTGTTTCCATACAAATCTGGATGTACATTAATTCTGCTCAAGTAACAACAAAATGACAGTGCATATAAATTCTTTCTTTTAAATTTCTTGCAGCAAAACATGTCGGTTACATTTGTCAATGTTGACCATTTTTTTGCTGTAATAAATATAGTACAACTATATCACAATGCATTAATACAGCTGTTCAAGAAAATTCCATTTACACATTGATCTAGAGGGTTTGCATCACAGAAAATCACTAAATGGGTGGTGGCAGATTTAGCAATAAAATGCACATCTGCATCCCTGACTCACCAAATTCTGAGTTTTGTTGTATTTCGTACATGCTTTAAGTCTCCAAGGACTCCCATGATTTGGGGCCTAACCATAGATTTACAGGGGAGAAACAAGGCACGCCGCCATTTTTATTCCTGCTGGGAGACAAAATTGGGGGTATTCGGGTTTTTATCGATAGCTTGCCGATGATGCATCGCACCTTGTCATGATGCGCGAATATTGAATTGCACTGCTTTGCGTGCAGGTCGGCGTATCATTCGCGTAAAGTATTATTTGCACAGGATGTCTACGCGTAACCAAGTCTCGGCACATGGAGTTGATTTTGGGGGGAACCGAACCCAAACCCCTAATTTGAGCTCCATGGCTGAGAACGCCATTACACAGGCTGATATACAAAGCCTGGTATCTCCCTTGTAAATCTATGGGCCTATAACACTATAGTCTTAGATGGTGGTCCAATTCTCCACCTGCATATCCCTATCTCCCGCTGTCAGGGTTCAGCAAAGAGCGCCACAACCGGGACTGGGATACTCATTCTAGAAAGGAACACACACCTTTTCTTCATCTCTCCATTCAGCCTCTCTGGTCTCCAACTCGTCCCTAGCTTTGCTGAAATCACCAGTAAGCCTCGTCACGTCTTGTGTCAGTTGCTGATTGGCCAGCGTAGCTTGATCTAGCTGCTCTCGTAACATGGAATTCACATGCGCAAGACTGGCACTCCTTTAATCAAAAGAAATGAACAATGTCATAATGAGTATTAGACTCAGTGCGTAAGTCCATCCAATCATAAATGGAACTTGGCAGAACAATCATATCACTAATATATTTGTCACAGTTACTATGGAATTTGGAAGTATAGATACAAGCAACATTATATTCATGGATTATATTAAAGGAGCACTGGACTAAATTTCTTTTGTGAATGATTTAAACACTTCATATGTTCGAAAATAAGTCAATTACCAGATATTGGGAAACTTTCGATAAAAACCTTTAGAAAAGTCAAAAATTTGAATTTTATTTTATGTGTTGATCTTGGGTATGAGGCTATTCTATATATGTGATGGTTCATCCCGAGAGGGGGGACTTTGAAGTTGATATCAATTTTGATTTTATCATTTCACCTGTTACAACATTTTCTAAGCTTGAAAATGACACCCCTTAATTGCTGAAATTGATCAAGGCGATCAAATTTTATAACAGAAAATAATCTGCTAGAAATTCCTATTATTTTCTTTATTTTTTGCTGCCTATTTTCATCCGTTTCTCGAAAAGTGTTCTGTTGCAAAATCCCCCTTTTCGGGGTGAGTCATCACATATAAACATATTTATTGATGCTATGTATCAAGAAAGAGTCAAAGATTTGTTTGTAAAACAATCCTTTCTAATTATAGATTGAAGATATATAAAAAAAAATGGAGTTTGCATTAGATCTCCTGAAAGGCCAAATTAAAAAATGACTATGCAGGTAGTATTAATAATAGATAATTAAAAATAAAAGAATATCTAAATATTTTGATGTATAGGGTTTGACTTTGACGATGAAACTTTGTATGCTGTAATTATTACCGCTAATACTTCAAATGATGCACACATCTCAAAATGCTTGGGGGAAAGTTTGGGGATGATGCTGAACTTGTCCAATTCCCCTTTAACCACTCAAAATATTGGCTATTTATACACTTAAATTGTCATGATTATATTTACAATATCTTGCTACAACATATTAATTAAACATTACTTATGATTAATATCCGCTGGAGTATGCAATTACGAAAGCTGGGAAATGCAGAAGCAATTAAATTTTTAGCAGGAAAAACAAGAATGAGGAAAATGAAAATGATAAGCATTAATACTGGTACTTGTATACCACACACTCTAAGGTCCAAAAATCAATTGCTGAATTGCCCTTTGCAACCAACCCAAAATTGAGGGTCGGCATTTTTTTTGCCTGACATTTTGGGTGAATTTACAACAATATTCACAGAATGTTATATATCTGCATAAAAAAACCATATAGTGTTGAATAAAGAAAACACAAAACAATGAAAACATTTATAAAAACTATTTTTTTTAAGGGGGGATCTATTTTCAAGGGATAAAAAGGATCCGACAGACTGACCATCAATTTCAGCATTAAAGGGCAAGTTAACAATTTTTTTTAGGTCTAATGTTAAACATATTCAACTCGGTTACAAAAATTGGGAAAACAATGTACATCCTTTGTGGTCTGAGGAGTACATATAACTTTTAATTTTGTTAAACTTAAACAAAATGCTGAACTGTGAAGTCCTTTAAAATAAAGTTTGTTCCTTATACCTACTACTTAAAGACGTGTGAGATGATTGTTTTTTTGCAAAATCACACTTTCACAAATCAAATTGAAAATGTTGATACAATTAACACGAAAGCTCTTAATTATTCTTACTATATAATTATCCTTGTATTTCTTACACCAGAATTATCTTTACTTTTGCAATTAGTTGAAAATTAACAATAAATAATCTAGTTGGGGGGGATAAGACACATTTTTGTTTGAAACATCCAAAGTGGCTCTACATGTAGATATGTACATCAAACTTCAGAATTGAAATATTATGTTGGTGATGGTCATTCATTCAAATTTATAAGAGAGAAATGTATGTTATTTGTGACAATATTAATATTGGATCAATACCTTTAAAGGTGTGTATTCTGATCACTTTCACTCACAAATTCAAATTGGAGATTTTGATACCACATGAAAGCGCATATTTTTCCTCATAACCCCTGTAAATGTTCACGCCCATATTATGTTTTATTGAAGAGATATAGTCAAAAAAGTGCTGAATTACTTGAATATTTTGTTCACAATTTAAATAAACATCCTATTTGTTTCTGTGGGCCATGCTCAGACATATTTTTGCCAAAATAAATTAATTACGCTCAGGGTATGCAAATGTAACCTTACAATTGCTTTATGTGGGTGGTGACCGTTCATTGAAATATGACAAAAGTGTATGTTAAATTTGTCACCAGATCGGAATACCTACCTTTAACCAACCTATGGATATCAAACCCTTATTGCCTTGAACAACCAACACATTCTGATCGTATCAACATGTTGTAAATGAATTGCATTTAAAAATTATCAAATGTTTTAGAAAAAAATGACAGTAAGTTATCTGCAAGTTTTACATACTACTAGCCTTCATTATTTATACAGTTTCTAAGTAAGATCCCGCCAGTTTTAACTATGGTAAGTTTTGACAGTTAAAATAAAAGGTTAAATTCAAGGTAAATTCACAATAGCAAATGACAGCAACCAGAACGGCACGGCGACGGTTGATCGCTGGATTAGTCTCGATTAAAAGAGAGAGAGACGGAGAAAGACCAGCGCTTAACACTACGCGCTAAATTCATTTTCACATAGCAATGCGCACGGGTTTCTGAGACAAAACTTTTTTTTTTGGCCTAAAAACTACTACTAGACCTACCTTTGCTGTTCTTCTTCTAGCTTAATGAGGGCGCTTTCTAAATCAGTTGTATGTTCTTCCTCTCGCATTTTAAGTTTCGTCTCCAGAGACTCGAGGCTTTCTGTAGTAGTATGAAGCTGCAGAAAAAAAAACCAACAAAAGCATTTGTACTTGCATTGGTGTGTAATTAAGTTGAAAAAAAAAAAACACTTTGGGAAAAACATTGCCCATGGTCAAAGAAAGATAGCATTTTTATGAAATACACCTGTTCAAATGTCATTTCATTTATTATCAGGGATTAAAGTTATTTCAGTCGAAGAAAGGCCTGTAAATGCTTAAATTCTTACAAAATGCAATCAAATAAATATGTCAATTTGAAATAAAAAACCTAAAATCACGATTTGAGCTTTAAAAAACCTTACAAATTTAGGTTGTAAAAACCTAACAGGGATATCTGTTTAATTTTGCTCTTCAATTATCACATCAACGCACATGATCCTAAAAGGAAACCAGATGTCATCATAATACATAATGCTTAAAAATAAAAGTGGTGATATCAAGGTATTTCATCTTAATTGGTAAATTTGTACTCAATTTTGTGCATATTTACCTTTGATCCCATATTTGGTTGACAAATTTGTTGACCCAACATCAACATATAATCCATCATTTTGCCATTATTACATTATCTGATATACTGCTGTAATAAAGCAGCTCACAAAAGCGTTTTTAATTTTTGATTTTTTAATGATGAATGACCCTAGTGTCATTGATTAAATATTGATCTAGTTCAATGTTAAAGACCAATGTCAAAGAATTGCAATGAAGTCATATTGAAAATGAAATTAGGTGGAAATTATTTGAAATATATCACTTATTCTGAAGTATTATATGGTTTATTATGCTATTAATACAGTTAATTCTTGCTGAATCAATATGGAGAAAACAGCTGCCGATAACAATTTTTTTCTGGATTTAGTTTTATCTTGAGCAATTTCTGTGGTAGCCCAAGTAAGTACATTTCTCAATTAATGGGCAAAAATACTCACAATTTATGGGGCCATTATTTTATTAAAAATAAAGGCTAATATTTTTAGCCCACTTTATTTTGAGCTATGGGTCAAAATACTTTTTGAGGCAACCAGGGCTATTTTGAGCAAAATCTGCCAAAAATAGTACATTTTTCCATAGAATAATAATATTTACTCACCAGTGCTATTTTGTGAAGGGTGGGGGCTAATCGCCCCGGTACCCCAGAGTATTTTGTTTTGAGCTTTGGTGTACATTTTCGATACAAGGGCAAAAATGTTCTTGTTGGGATTCTGGCTTTGACCCTGGTTAGGACACTATTTTGTTGAAATTAATAATCCTTTAATTCCACTATTTTGTGCTTTCTGGGGGTCAAAAGTTCCTGTTGGGACATTATTTTGTCAAAATTAAGGACAAAAACTTCTTCAACACCTCTTTATTTTAATTTAATTTACTTTATTTTATTTATTTTTTTTGGGGGGGGCACATTTTTTGATCCCTGGACCAAAACATTCAAAAATTAAGGATAATAATCATTTAGTCTACCACTTTACTTTGAGCTATGGGGTAAATTTTTAATCAATGGGACAAAACGTTCTCTTTGGGACACCATCTGAAGAAATTTACAGCTAATATTGTCTGGTCCCACTTTGGAGCACAATCAAGAGTTTTTAAAGGGCAACGTAATGAGTTGAGATCATGTGTAACTTTAAGGTTAATCGCATGAACAATTTCAGTGACATCCTTTGATCATGTGGGCTTTTCTCAGTTTATATCTAGGGTAGGTACTGGTATAGCTTCAAAATGAAACTTACCGATATGTGTTGTCTCTCAGTTTCGGCCATCTTGTCCGTCAGCTGTCCCTCCAGCTCTCCACATTTCCGCTTATATTGCAGCACCTGTGCGGATGAAATATTCAATACTCATGACGATATCTCGTTCCTTGGTATTGAAATTGTCATTGTATTTATTCAATGTTGTGTCTCAATAATTTATAGACAAAGCATGGACATTAGGAGATATTTACATCTGTTGCTATGTGCTTTATAAGTTTCTTTTTCATGGAGGTGTAAAAGTGCAATTCATGTAAAGGCCAAAATCTTTGCATAGCATTATTATTGTACCCTTAACAAGTATAATTCTATTGCTTTAAAACATCTCTAGTCTATGGCAGTATTTTTAACGATTTTGATCTCATCGCAATATTTTTTTTGACATCCCAATCAATGTCATGCAAACATTGCAGAAAAGTGTTTTTTGTACAACAATCATATCCAAGTAACCTTACGGGATAACCTCCAGGGGGCACTGAACTTTGGAAATGATATGTCTGGGGCCAGTGTGGGACTGGGGTCTACTGAACTGATTTTATGCAAAAAATGGTACTTTAAAACTGATTTTTGAGGAACTGGACTTATGTCCAAAAATGCATTCTGAGCTGATTTTTTCTTCTTCAAAATTTATGATACATTTCTGTAGTTGGAGCTCAAATGTTGTGTTTTTTTCCTCAAAACATGGACCAAAAATTAATCATGCTGAGAAGATGGGGTGTCTAAAGAGCAGTTTGGAAACCTGAAAATGGGGGGTCTTGACTGCCTGACATAGGCACCCTTCTCATATGTGAGTGACCACTTACCTTTGCCTGCAACTTCTGCACCAGTTGAGCCTGTCTCTGTTGGCCATCTTGGTAAGCCTGCAGTTTCCTCTTATAATTGGAGTGCTCTTCCTCAAGCTTACGTCGTAATTCAATGTTCTGCGTTACCAAGCTACGATTTTGTTCGTCTCGCTCCTTCT
>JXSR01S030813.1:45075-57231 GCA_000969725.1 Ophiothrix spiculata
ATTTAACTTTGAAAATGCACTGATTTTATATAAAAATGTGCCTTTAAAACTGATTTTTGAGGAACTTGACTTGTGTCCAAAAAGCATTCTGAGTTGATTTTTTTTCCTTCAAAATTTGTGATACATTTCTGTAGTTGGAGCTAAAATGTTGTTTTTTCCCTCAAAACATGGTCCAAATATTAATCATGCTGAGAAGATGGGGTGTCTAAAGAGCAGTTTGGAGACTTGAAAATGGGGGTCTTGATTGCTTAACGTAGGTATACCCTTCTCATATACGTGAGTGACCCCCGGGAGTGACCTACCTTTGCCTGCAACTTCTGCACCAGTTGAGCCTGTCTCTGTTGGCCATCTTGGTAAGCCTGCAATTTCCTCTTATAATTGGAGTGCTCTTCCTCAAGCTTACGTCGTAATTCAATGTTCTGCGTTACCAAGCTACGATTTTGTTCGTCTCGCTCCTTCTCCACGCCAACATCCGACTTGTAGCTCTGCTCCATCTGCGAAGAAATGTTAATAAGAGATATAATGTGCATTATTCTGAGGACATGATGTTTGATTCAGATATTTCCTGAGGGGAAAAACATTTATCATAACCGTGGATAACAAAGAAAATTGACATCAAATTTTGATCAATTGCAATTTGCATAGCCCTGATTTCAGAGCCTTGTCCTACACCACCTAGTGAGCCTCGGCTCGTTGCTGGGTCCGTGGGAGGGGCGATCAGAGGAATGGTGCTAGTTTTACTAATTGCATCAAATTTGCATTAAAGTGTAGCATATTTTTTACTTCATGCCTGACACATGTGTTTGTGTATTCTGAAAGTTCCTGATGCAAGATAAGCAGTGTGCCAAACAGTGAATTCACCACAAATCAACAAAATTTACCTCATGATATCTGTACCAATAACTTCCATACATTTCACTAATTTGACCTCATATGATATCTTTTGTACCATTGCACTCAATATACCCGTATAGCAATTCAATATTTGTAAAATGTTCTTTTTTTTCCCAAAAGAAATTAAGTTGCATTTCTATATTTTGCACAATTGCAAAAGTCACAGATGTTAAGATTATCGAGGCTTATCTAATGCCAGCACTTATATTATGAAAATATGTGCATACATCAATGCACAAAAAGAATAGTTACAAATGACCACAAATTTCATTAAAACAAGTCAATATAATCCTGGTCAAATGAGAAAAAACACAGGCTTAACTGGACCAAATGGGGACAAATTGAACAAGCGATTGAAAATTGAGGAAGTGGCTCAACCATAAACTTATCCACTAAAGACAACAATATTATGAAGAAAACAACAGATGCCCAATCACCATATTTTACAAACAGACCAGATAACCATATGTAAATCTGTGTAAACAGCACTGTTGAAATAAAAACTTCTGAAATCAACATCTCAACAAAAATGTTTGTATCTCCAAACTGAAACAACCTATATAGATAGTGTCATATTTGGTATCATTTTAAAGCTTAAATTTATGTCTTCTAAGACCTCAATTGTAAAAAGAGGAAAGACAAGCACACTATGGTAGTTATGAAGACATATATTTGAGAAGGTGAAACTTTAAAAAATGGAACCTATTTTTAGGTTCCATTTTGCATCCAAAAGGTTATGTATATTTGCCACACTTTTCCCCAAAACAATTTGTGGACAACTTGCAACCCCCTCCCCTTGCCAGAAATTAGAAACAAACCTTAGATGACAGATTGAGTATTACTATACACTCCCCCCCCCCCTTATAATAGAAATTTAATAAATAAATACAAATATAAAATCATATAAAAAGCTGAAATCTTGACACTTGTTTAGAATTTTCGAGACTAAAAATTTAGATTCAGAGAATAAAATGAAATATGTTTGTTTTGTTTGTCTATGCTTAATGAAGTTCTTGTACAAAACCTCTGGGTGTCCAAGAATACGTCCCCTGCATGTACCTCTTTCAGGTTTTTGATGACAATATCCACTTCCTTTTTAATCTTTTCTTGCTTCTCTTGCTCCGTATTTTCCTCCTCTTTCAAAGTTTCAGCTAATTCTAAAAACTGATTACGTTGTCTTGCATTATATGATCCAGTCAGATCAGAGTAACTCCTGCGGGGACTCGGCGGTCTGTTAGCAGCCGGACTCGTCGGTGTTTTAGCAACATCGGAGTATCGTCTTTTAATCCTGTGATATTCTTCAAGGATTTTATCCAATCTTGGATTAGATGAGGATGTGGCGAGATCTGGCAATGGACTCGGCTGATCTCCTCGCTGAATGGTATCCTCCCACTATAACATATTGAAAAATATTTCTTGTTGATAGATCAAGCAAGGCAAGGCCATGCAGTGTAGAAGATAAAGTAGACAGAGATAGATGGAAAAACTTTTTATATTTTTTCCCCAGTTTTTATTTTATTTCATTCATTATATTTTTTAAAGACCTCTTTAAAAAACGAAACATTTCCTTCCTTGATTTGCACTAAACATTGTTGTTTTCAAAATACTTGAAATTTTTGTTAATGAGAAGCAAATGCAATTTTCGGCATAACTTTAGAATACATGTAGACTACGCACCATACATTCTTAGGGCTATGATTAGGGTTCAGGGTACGAGGTCTATTCTAAAGTTACTCCTAATTTTCTTCATTTGCTTTTCAAAAATGTCATGAAAATAATGAAAAATTTGGATACCAGTATATGTTTACAACTTCTAATAGGCCTACATGTTCATCTGTGTTAGTAGTTTCAATGTAACTCAATTTTTGGTTGATGCAATTTTAACCTTTATAGACTGGCAACCCAGGTTTAGAAACCTTTTTGGCCTTTCCCCAAATTAGAAATTTGGTTTTTAGGTTAACAATTTTATTACCCAGTTGACAATTTGCATACCAAGTAGCTTTTGCTCAAATAGATAGAATATCAATGTTTTATTTGAGAAGTACTAACTTTGTGTTTGTTTGTGGAAAAAGTATACTTTAGGTCCCATCAAAAACTGGTCTTTTTATTTGGATATATTTAAAGATGGGTACCAAAATCAGTAGGCCTAAATTTCCCTTTGGTCATAGAGTTGCTTTCAGAGAGAGATGCATTGTCAAATTTAAGAAAAGCGAATTTATCCAACTAGGCCTATAGATTTTAAAAAGAGAGAAGAGAGAAATTTCACACTCCAGGTGATTGTCCTGACACGGAATACTTGCTTGCTTGATCTTGTTTTTCACCGATTCTATCGACAAAATGGACTCCTCATCCGTCTCATCTAAAAGATATCCAGGAACTGACATCATGAACTCGGCATCATAACTCCAGATATAATCCTAAAAGTCACTATATCGGCATCACAGAGTTTGCTACGCTTGTTTTAAGTAAATTGACTAACACAAGTCTAAGTGCTGTGTGTGTGTTGAGTACACACACATCGCGTCCCTTGATTTGGCGTCCGTTTGGTACATCAATGGACAGAAGTATAGTAACTGAAATTGATTTCCATTTTGATCAATAACAATGAAATGAATAGCGAGGACAATATGGTTATGTTTCTACACTAAGGCCTAGGAGGTAAACACGGGGGCATTTAAATTGCACGGAAATCACAAGTTACTTGCAGACTTATTGATGTCTTGCACCATTTTCTTAAAGGCCGACACTTGTTGTTTAGGTGTCTGTTCAAAACATTCTGGAGGGTCTTTTAAATAAAATGAAAATATTGACATATTTTGGTGAAAGATTATATTTACAAGTATCTAGACCTAGACCAATAAAAACAGTAACCCTGCATCAGCTAGTGCAATTAATGATGTAACCATGCCTTGGATGTAGCTGCAATGAAGAGTTTTTAAAATTCTGAACCCAGTTACTCAAAGGTACCAGTATTTAAAATCATGGTTTCTTTAGCAAGTTGGTTTAAATTGGTGAAATCTGCCACTCTTTCTTTACATTTATAAATGTTTTTGACAGTTTTATTTACAAATTTAAGCAACAAACAAAAAACCTCAAGTCAAAATAATTATATTTAGAATTTCAGCATTAATTATTTTAAAATTTACAATTTCAGTTTTATTGATGTCACTTTACCAATTGAGGACCCCAGAACTAGAAGGGGGTTAAGTCACATTGAGTACAAACTGAGAAAACGGCACAAACATAAAATCATTTGTGTAGTCTTGAATGGTATTGCTGTATTTCGCAGTGACTTTTATGCATGTTCTGATCATCAAATTACTACAAAACTTGTACAGAATGTAGAAATGAGAATTCTCAACTTTCCTGGTTGTAGGAAATTGACACAACTCAATTTTCAAGATTTTGTGACTTAACCCCCTTTTAGTTCTAGGGTCCTCAATTGCAGAGAGGTCTCAGATAAGCATCTTACTTTTAAGGAAACCATCTTGAAATCTGTTGCTAAACATGCAGCTCGATAGCAATTTGATACACCATTTCAGGTCTAGCATTTTTCAAAAGCTGTCTATTGATTTCCACATTGACTGTTCATACAGTTTCAACATGCATATCTTTATTTCCCTTTATGCTTTTTCATTCCTGATACATTGATTTTACATTTGGTTCCCCATCCCATATATATTGATCGCATTATAATGTCGGTCATTGTATCCCTGTTTTGATAGATGGCACTGGCAGAAGATTGACTTGACATGACAGGATAAACAAAACAGTTGCAAAGCTGTGAGTGAGAAAGGGGAAAATCTGATTTTGAATATTTAGAAACTTGACAATCTGGAGTGGAATGTGTAGATTCTTAGGTCAAAAGAGGTTTAAGATTTCGACCGTGTCTACCACGTGTATCAAAAAAAATTGTGCACGGATTAAAACTGATTTTGACCTTGATAAAAGCACCAAATCATAATTTTCTTGCTACTGTAGTAGAGCAAATTTAATAAGCTTTCAAATGCAGAAAAAATGATGGAAATCGGATGAAAAATAAAAAAGATATGACCAATTTTGTAAGTACGTCTCTTTTTCTTTCATTCCAATGGGATTTACACAGTTCAGCAATATATTACATATCACAATTACGGGTTATGGCATTATGAGAACAGCTAAAAGTATTTACAAAATTGGTCATATCTTTTTTATTTTTCATCCGATTTCTATAATTTTTTCTGCATTTGAAAGCTTATTTAATTTGCTTTACTACAATAACAAAAAAAATATGATTTGGTGCTTTTATTAAGGTCAAAATCAGTTTTAATCCGTGCATAATTTTTTTTGATACACGTGGTAAAGTAAGAAATTAGATCGTGTCCAAGTCAAAATTACTATTAATGCCACAAAATGACAATTTGTAGCATTTTTGAATTGCAAAAACTTTCAAAATTAAAATTACAAATCTTACAAACACAACAAAATATGACAATATTAGCAGGGGAAAATATATTTTGCTGTGAAACAAAATTTCACTTAAAACAGGTCTAACTTTAAACCTAGTCGAACTCTTTAACCTCTTTTGTGCATACAGAACTTAAGGTACTACTAGAGGAGCATGTCTGAATGGTTAGAGACTAGGATTCATGTTTAGTTGATGGGCGATCTGGTTACAACATTTTAACAAAAAATAAGGTCCAATTAAAAAAGTTCAGTTTCACACAGGTGCAAAGTGTTAAATCATCTTCCATCAACCACCTTTTTATGTGGTGGATGTGCACCATCTCTTAAGTACGTAAAGTCCTTCAGTGCCTTTTCGTGGCAATTATAGAAACAAATTGGATCATCAACCAAGTTGGTGGAACATAAAATATGGTTGACAATTAGGCCTACTATTTTCGAAAGTGACTAGTAGAAACATGCTCAGAGTTTCACTGCACTATGTCTTCTCTTTTACGCACATCATTTATTTTTTTAACAGGAAAGTTGAGAAATCATTCAAAATTGGAGTGCTAGTGTTTTTGAGAAAAGGGTTGATTAGTTCATGACAAATTGACTTTAAGAAAAATTCTTTCTCACCTAGAAATGACTAGCAGAAAAATATGCTGTTGCAGTCCTCGGCTAAGGAAATGGTAATTTTCTATTTTGTAGGCTCAGTGTTTGAATCATGTGTAAAACTATCTATGATGGTCTACAAGTAGACTTGAATTTAATGGCAAGCACAAATTGTTAAAATTCTACAGGCCTCAAGAAGCTCCAAGTTGCCTTTCAGCATGTTCAAAATATTTGAGAAAGCACAGCCTGTATGTTTAATGTAACCCACAACAAATATTGACTCGGTGTATGCCGTTCAAATGTGATAGCCCAAGTACTATATAGTCTACCAGCCAACAGCAAATATTATGCTTAAAAAAACGTTTTGTGGGCAAAACTTGTTACAGCTTTCCATCCATGTGGAATCATATCCTCAAGGGGTGTACATTAGCGTGTGGGTGGATGGTAAAATTGATTTTTTGATTTAGTGGTCAAAATGACCCAAAATAGCCAAAAATCATGAAAAAACCACGAAAATGGTAACAAATCAGTTTCTGGCCCCAAAATGATATTTATTCAAAATCAAATCATTCAGTTAGGTAAATTGAATCACAAACACATCTGCCTACAGTATTTTGGGACTTAACTTCATTTTTGTGGTTAATTTTGACCAAAAAAAGGTCAAAAATAACCCAAATTTAGTGATTTTGGTATATGTCTTCAATTCTTTTTCCAAATGTTTGTTCAACGAGTAAAAAATCACCGTGTATTATAATGTTGTGCCAAAAAATCAATTAGCGTCAAATTTAATACCATTTTTTGGCCATAATTGATCTAATTTGGCAGAAAATGCGGAAACATGACCAAACAGGGTTAAACTGTGAACATTTTTTTTATTAAGTCTACAATATAAGTGTCATATAACAGTCATTTGCACTAGCCAGGAGTAAACCAAATCAACTTTATTAGGTTCTTTATGACCCTCAAACACAATTCGAATGTTCCAAAACTGGTCTCAAGCGAGATTTGAATCCAAGATGGCCGCCAAAATTCCCGCCAAGTACTATATTTTCATCATAATTGCCTAAAAGTATCTTATAAAACCATTTATGTTCAAAATTATTATCGAAAATGGCTTCTTGAGCTATAACAAATACATCTGACATCAAATCATGTCATATGCATATTTCAAATTCAAGATGGCCACTAAAATGGCTGCCAAAATAGCCGGTTTTCATTAAAATCGACCAAGACAGCCTTTAAACTGCCTGATATATATTTAATAGAGAAAAATAATCAACGGGAAATAATATTTAGGGTTACAGCAAGCTCATTTGCCCCTTATTATATTGTAAGTTTGTATCAAAATCAAAATCGCGCCTGTTCTAAGATCCAAAATGGCCGCCAAAATGTGCAAAAAAAAAATGGGTTAGAGGCACTTTAAAACAACGGTAACAAAAACATAAAATGTCCAAAAATATTCGATGGAAAACGGTTTTGAGGGAAACAATAGCAGCTTTTCATCTCAAATAAGGGTGTTAGCAAGTTTCAAATTAAAGACACAAAAATTGGTTTTAGTGGATTTTAATCAGTTTCAAAAACAACAAATGTTCAAAAAATGATGGAAAATAGCTTTTAGGAAAAACATAAGATTATTTCTTTCCAAACTGGGGTGTTAGCATGTTTAAAACTCAATATGGACCATGCACTGACCGCCAAAGTATATACGATTTTAGGCACAAAATGGATTAAAGTGACTTTTAAACGGTATCAAAAACACCAAATATTCAATATTGTCTATGGAATTTGTTTTTGAGGATAACAATAAGATCATTTCTTCTGTACTGAAATCCAAAATGGCCGCAAAAATATCATTTTATGCTCAAATATGGGTTAAGGCACGGTTCCCAATTCATGACGGAATGTCTTCCGACATACGAAAGGGCTTAACGCAAGAGCTATGACGAAATGCATTTTGATTCAAGACGCAAAAATATTAGGCAAAATGCATAACTACCTTCTTTGAATTGGTCTTTATAATAATAGAGGCGCTTGCACAAGTTTTCTGCATCATTAAATACACTATAATACATCTATCTTTGAATCATGACTCAATATTTGTTTGCATCATGATGCAAGACAATTGCGTCAAGCCCTTTCGTATGACTCAAAAGCTTTCGTCATGAATTGGGAACCGTGCCTAAAGTGAATTTGAAACCATATCAAAAACACCAAATGTTCAAATTAACTGATGGAAAATGACTTTAAAGGTAACAATGAGAATATTTCTTCCTAAAAAAGGGTGTTAGCATATTCCATATCCCATATGGGGCCTATACTGAGATGAGAAATGGCTGCTGAAATCCGATTTTAGGCACAAAACTGGGTTACGATGACTTTGAAACGGTTTCGAAAACACCAAATATGCAAAATAATAGAAGGAAAATGACTTTAATGGAAACAATAGAAAAATTTCTTCCTATATAATATTGTTTGCATGTTTAAAATCAATGATGAAGCCTATAATGTGAACCAAAATGACCGCCAAAATACAATTTTATGCAAGAAAATGGATATAATCGACTTTGACACATTAAATATTGGATTTGAAACTTGCTAACAGCCTTATTTGTGTAGAAATACTCACATAGTTACCCGCAAAGCTATTTTTCATCGATTATTTTGAACATTTGGTGTTTTAGATATGGTTTCAAAGTCACTTTTAACCACTTTCATGCATAAAATTGTATTTTTGCGGTCATTCTGAATCTCTGTACAAGCTCCATATTGAATTTGAAACATGCTAACACCCTTGTTTGGAAAGAAATTATCTTCTTGTACCCTAATAGCCATTTTCTATTGATTACTTTGAGCATTTGATGTTTTTGATACCGTTTAAAAGTCACTTTTGTGTTTGTGCTCCATATTGAAATTTAAACATGGTAAGACCCTTATTTTGGAAGATATGACCTTCTTGTTACCCTCTAAACCAATTTTAAAAGACTATATTAAATATTTGGCATTTTTGATACCGTTTAAAAATCACTTTAATCTATATTTGTGCCTATTGTATCATATTTTGGCAACCATTTTAGTTCTCACAACAGGCTCCATATTTGATTTGAAACATGTTAACCACCTTATTTGAGAAGAAATGCTACTATTATACCCTCAAAGCTATTTTCCATCAAATATTTTAAACATCTGATGTTTTTGATATTGTTTTAAAGTGCCTCTAACCCTTTTTGCACATGAAAACGTATTTTGGCGGTCATTTTGAATCTCATGTCTTTGAGGAGACACGCGTGGCCGAGCGGTATAAGTCTCAGACTGTTAATCATTAGGAATTGACAATGTGGGTTCGAATCCGCTCAGCGGCGTGTGTTATTTCCTTGAGCAAGAAACTCACTCCTATGTGCTCCTCTCCACCCAGGTGTCAAATGGGTACCGGCATTCTTCAATGCTAGGAAGGTAACAGGCTCGCGGTGCAGGAGGTGTGGCGATCCCCTCTCCGCAAATTTTGAGTCTGGCCCAATCGCTAGAGAAAGAAAGATGGGCACTCCGACCACGGTCGTCCCCTTTACCTTTACCTTTTTTGAATCTCATAATAGGCACTATTTTAATTGTGATAACCCAGTTTTGTGCCTTAAATCTGATTTCACCAGCAATTTCTGATCTCATTGTTATCCTCAAAAACCATTTCCATAGAAAATATTGAATATTTGGTGTTTTTGATAACGTTTAAAAGTCACTTTAATCCATTTTATGCCTAAAATCGTATATACTTTGGCGGCCATTTTGAATGTCAGTGCAGGCTCCATATTGAGTTTTAAACATGCTAACACCCCAGTTTGGAAAGAAATAATCTTATGTTTATCCTAAAAGCATTTTCCATCATTTTTTTGAACATTTGTTGTTTTTGAAACTGATTAAAATCCACTAAAACCAATTTTTGTGTCTTTAATTTGAAACTTGCTAACACCCTTATTTGAGATGAAAAGCTGCTATTGTTTCCCTCAAAACCGTTTTCCATCGAATATTTTTGGACATTTTATGTTTTTGTTACCGTTGTTTTAAAGTGCCTCTAACCCATTTTTTTTTTGCACATTTTGGCGGCCATTTTGGATCTTAGAACAGGCGCGATTTTGATTTTGATACAAACTTACAATATAATAAGGGGCAAATGAGCTTGCTGTAACCCTAAATATTATTTCCCGTTGATTATTTTTCTCTATTAAATATATATCAGGCAGTTTAAAGGCTGTCTTGGTCGATTTTAATGAAAACCGGCTATTTTGGCAGCCATTTTAGTGGCCATCTTGAATTTGAAATATGCATATGACATGATTTGATGTCAGATGTATTTGTTATAGCTCAAGAAGCCATTTTCTGATAATAATTTTGAACATAAATGGTTTTATAAGATACTTTTAGGCAATTATGATGAAAATATAGTACTTGGCGGGAATTTTGGCGGCCATCTTGGATTCAAATCTCGCTTGAGACCAGTTTTTATTTTTGGGAACATTCGGATTATGTTTGAGGGTCATAAAGAACATAATAAAGTTGATTTGGTTTACTCCTGGCTAGTGCAAATGACTGTTATATATGACACTTATATTGTAAGCTAAAAAAAATTCACAGTTTAACCCTTTTTTGGTCATGTTTACGCATTTTTCTGCCAAATTTGATCAATTATGGCCAAAAAAGGGTATTAAATTTGACGCGAATTGATTTTTTGGCACAACATTATAATACACGGTGATTTTTTACTCGTTGAACAAACATTTGGAAAAAGAATTGAAGACATATACCAAAATCACTAAATTTGGATTATTTTGTACCTTTTTTGATTTTTTTGGGTCAAAATTAACCACAAAAATGAAGTTAAGTCCCAAAATACTGTAGGCAGGTGTTTTTGTGATTCGATTTACCTAAATGAATGATTTGATTTTGAATAAAGATAATTTTGGGGCCAAAAACAGATTTTTTACCATTTTCGTGATTTTTTCATGATTTTTGGCTATTTTGGGTCATTTTGACCACTAAATCAAAAAATTAATTTTACCATCCACCCACACGCTAACGTACACCCCTTGAGGATATGATTCCACATGGATGGAAAGCTGTAACAAGTTTTGCCCACAAAACGTTTTTTTAAGCATAATATTTGCTGTTGGCTGGTAGACTAATAAAACTGGATGTTAACAATCAATGTAAAACACGCAAGTATATAGTGCAGTTCATATATGTTTAATAACTGGAGAGTTTTAAAGTCTTCCAAACATTACAAGTTTTAAATATAGATTTCCCATTTGAGTCTTACACATTACCAAGTGACATTTTACGGTGCAGACAGACATCAAGTTTGCATTATATGGAAAAAGGTGTAACTTGTTTTTTAAAATCATTCAAAGACAATAAAATTGTAACACAAAAACTCATATTTGACAATTTTATTGCAAATAAAAATGCAAATTCTGCTGAATAATGCTTCAGAGCAAAACAACTTACTTGGCTGCCATTATAACATTCAGTTGGCCTAAAGGCGGTGTCACACATCACCGTATTGAGCCAAAGCGTATGAATAACGTACAAAGTTCAGGCTATACGGTGGCAAGAGATTATATACGGTGAAGAAATCCATATAATCAATTTATTGACTGGTCAATGAACATGAAACGAATAGACCGTACGATGACCGTACGATGACCGCACGACTTGCGGATAAGAAGCGGAAAAGTTGTCTCGTCTCACTGATCAACGCCGAATGAGAACTGGACGTGTGCCGTACTTAACGAATAAATTAAGTATGAGGAACGTACAAAACAGATTAGTAACGTACAAGTAGGCACAAAGACAATCGCCAAGGTAGATCCACACTTAAAAATAATACCTCTTCACACTTTCCGGTTCGCAAGTTTCATTATAATATTTCTCTAGTGCTGAGAGTTTTGACCTTGCTCAAAACAAGACAACGTACTTAACATACTCAAAACGCATTTCCACCGGATTGAACGTGTTTCTACCGAATGCACAACGAACATCATCGTACAGTCAAAACAGTGTACGTTATTCGTACATTTTCGTCTCTACGGTGATGTGTGACATCGCATTAAGTTGCAAAAAGCTTGTGTACACATAAAATTACTCGGCTGTTTTCTCATGAATTTGTGTTCATAGAACTTCATATACTATATCAGAATTTTTGTTTTGCCTGATCAATTTAATATAGGCCTACAGTGG
>JXSR01S030813.1:68852-80141 GCA_000969725.1 Ophiothrix spiculata
TTGAGTCAATCAGTCATCATTGATTCAGCAAACATAGCCCTGTGGAGGCCAAGAGATGTAAGAACTACATGCTAAATCCTCCGTTGCTATGCAAATTTTGGTTGCTAAGGGCAGCCATCTTGGATTTTGGGTGATCGGAGCCTCCAATGACTACAAATCTATGCTTATTCAATTCATCAGCATTGATTTAGTGGGTAAAGACACCTTCATTTGTCTCCTAGTGTCAATAGTTTTGAAAATACAGCCATTTTCCTATGTATTATGGTGGATTTTGGCGGCCATTTTGAATTTCGGCCATATTAAGAGTTTGCCCATGTTTGGAATTTTCCACCTAGTAAAATCTTGTAAAGATATGTATATACTACTTAGTCCAACATTCAAAAATTCCTTACATCAAATTGTATACGGGTCTCTATGGCAGGGCCAGGACTATCTATTTTAGTCCCAAATTTAAATCCCAGGAAAGTAAGAGGTGTCACGGTTCAAAATAACATGCAATGTACTGGTCTTGGATCAATTGCTTTCTCCTGAAGGGAACATCTTTACCCTGACAATTTTGATGGGTTGATGTCCTTCCCTTCATCTTCAGAACCTTTCACTAAAAGTACTGCTTTTTAGATAGATTCATTACAATGCTAAATTTAGTGATTGGACACTAAATAAAATTGTTCATCTGACAGAAAATTTGACACTGACCCTAAAATGCTTGTACCTCTTCATCTATCATTTTGGGATGCTAATCCTAATGGGCCATATAAGTCCCATAAAGTCATAGCCAGGGGATATATGCCCCATGGCTTGGTATTGCTTGCCTTTGGATTGGGATGTGAGAGGTCGCGGGTTTGAGTCCGAATGAGGCAAAATAACCCTTTCTTTATATAGGAGTTTCCAAGAAGATACGTTTCAAACGCCCCAGGGTTAAGATATGTTGTGCTTCAATTCACGCAAACCATGGATATTGACACTGACAGCACTTTAGCTTATTAGAACTGAACATGATACGTTCGAACACAAAATCAAATGAATCATAATTCAGGCATGAGAATGGCCTTTCATAAAAAAAACTGAAAGTGGTGAGAAAAACTGAAAAAGTGCATAAAATTAGGCAAAAACGCTCCAAAATAGGCTGAAAATAAATAAAAACACGTAAATTTTGGTAACCAAAAAAACTGAATTCCTTTTAAAACCGAAAATTCTGCTGTCCCATTCAATTGAAAAGATCATAATTTAATTTACCATACAGAATTAAACTTCCATGTCATCCACACTTACGATAATTTTTCAAAACCATCATGAGTTGGACTGCTGAAATGATGTTCATATTTTTTCAAGTAGGTAGGTGGGTCAATATGTAAATAAGAACTGTCCTAATTCAACTGTATACTGCAATTGATACATTGGCTTTTAAACACATTACTGGCATTTAAAACAATTCCGCTCACCGACATCTGGCGCCAGATCAATGCCAATTAATTCACCTTCAATCCATCCAATATACCATGTGTACAACCACACCCAAGACACATTGGTTGCGCCTAAACCATGACTCAAACATCACTCACAAACTACATGCAACTAAAGATCATAAATTAATGATAAAATTTGATTGTTTTGCTCTGAAAAATATTGCAATGATGTCATTTGTTTTTAATAATCGTAGGTCATTTTTACCCGGAAAGACCCTACTTTTTGGTAAATTTCGACCAAACACCCCCTTTTTGCACTTCATCACTGAAAGACCCCTTTTTTTACCAAATTTGTCATCGAAAGACCCCTACTTTCAAGGTGCTTGGTGGCACTCGTATGTCACTTCCATATATGCGAGTTTTAGATGTGTTAATATCAAATTTTAGTAAAATATTTATGAGGTATACTCAGTATATAGTAAAACAAATACAACATGGTTTATTTCGAGAAGTATTGAAAATTCCTGATCCCTCGGTGTTGGATGCGTGTGACTATATTTCCCTCCGCTTCGCGTCGGGAAGTATAGTCACTCGCATCCAACACCTTGGGATCAGTAATTTTCACTACTTCCCTGGATACCATGTTGTATTTGTATACTACCCACTCTACTGTTGATCCGCCCCTAGTATACATGTTATATGCTGCTGGCCAAGACCCATTATTACGCTTTATAGAACTATGGGAATTGTCTTGCCTTTACCTCAGACCTACTTGTGTATGCAGCCTGGTACAATTTAATACAAAGATATTTTCATTAACACATGGCGAGATGGTCTGGATTGATTCCAAATATTGTTTTCAATATGAATCGTTCAGTAATCATATGCTCTGCTTCACTATAAGCAGAACATTTTATTTACGATTGTATTTGTGTACCGGTACCCAGCAAAATGTTCAAATTTAGTACTTTGACCAATATCCAAATAGATTGAAAAAGCATTTAAGAATTGAAACATTATGCTACAGAGCGACAAAAAAATGAGACAAGAAAAATATGGTAAAATGCCAGTTGCCAGGAAAGTGATTAAGAAAAACACACACATTTTTAATTATCAAGGTTCAGTTAGAACTAAGGACTCACTCATGATAATATTATATGGGATAACAACAACAGTTTTAATATCTTAAATACTCATTTATTAAGTGAATTATGTATACATCAGTGCTCATCATATCCCGGGCATATTTAAAAAGGAGATCTGTCCCAAACTTCGCCTGCATTTTGAACCACCATGGATCAGCTAGGGGACAGGTTTCCTACCGACACCGACCAAAACTGACTCGGACCTAAAATACATCAACTTACACATGTACATTGAAATTTGACAAATGACTGTGTAGCGCAACAAGTTTGTGTTTCAGAAAACAGAAAGGAAACTAATGCATAATGTTGCATCTAAAATAAGCACCATGGTGGCTTGCAGTGCTAACGTGTCGTTAGTCAGCATTGGGGGAGTTTGGGGTCCCTTTTGAAGTCTATGATACATTGTAAGGTCAATTTAAATTAATAGCTTGTCTCAAAGCTACCGCGTGCATTAGCTTTATCGTGCGTGTTAGTTTCCCTCAAAATCCGAAAAACGCTTTTTTTTTAACCCTTTTTATTTTTTTTCCCGAAACTGAAAAAACAACTCGAAATCCAAAGCAAAATGTTTGTGTTTCCACGGTTTTCAAAATAATTGCAACAATCTTTACGATGGTTTTGCTGATTAAATTTGACACTCAGTTGCACCCATCAAGTTAATAAAATTTGCCCAATGTCATTGAAAAGAAAGAATTTGCCCAATGTCATTGAAAAGAAAGAATCTTACGCAATAGAAAAGCACTCAGGACTTCTGTTACACACGAAAAAAAAAATCTAAAAGTAATACTTATAAATAAAACGCATTTCGCATTAGTTCTTCAAGAGAAGGAGAGCTTTGAGACAAACTATTAACTCAATTTGGCCTATAAACTAAATTAAAAATGATCGTTTCATCTTACCCTATCAGCCAGAGCCTGGTACTTGATGGCCAGCTCATCTCTATCCGCCCGACTCGACGACAACAAATCTTCCACCCTGCTCAGCTCATTCTGCAGCATGCGATTCTCCTCCGTCAGGGATACCACGCTAGGGTTCATCATGCTGCCGTTCAAACTACCATTGGACAGATAATCATGCTCCGGTGCCTCCTCATCTGCGGCGAGATTCTTGGTGATGATCTCCCGGATGCGGGCGGGAACTTTGGTGTTGCTGTCCCCTTCTCCGCGCACCGAAGGGATCTCCTTTTTATCTTCTTGCGACAAAACGGTGTCCTCGAGTTTCTGTGTGAGAAAATCAACATAAAGATCTGAGTCCTCTTGCTTTTGTGAATGGAAGTCAATGTATGTATCAGAGTCACTGTCTGACATGGTAGTCATCAGGGTTAGGTGAAGATGCCGCAAATTGAAAAACAAAAATAAATGAGGTATAAAAATAATCCATCGATAAATGGAGTGTTGAATTGAAGTAGCAGGTGTATATCTTAAAACAAAGGTGATTATTAGAATCCAAATGTTTTAATTTCACTCTGTGATACAATTCAAAATGGAAAAGATGATTTTAATGGTCTAAAGTTCCTTTTCACATCCAACAGAAATGACTTCACAGGAACAAATATGGGAGTTTTAAAGAGATGCGTCTGAATCCTATAACACACGCCAAGCGATTTAAATATTACAATAGCTCAAGTGAAGCAAATAATTCTAACGAGGCTTGTGGGTATTGTGCGACTGTTACTATAAGTCAGAAGCAATTAGTAGAATTTTAATATTGATGCTTGTATATATACATCCCAGTGTCAATACCAACATAACAATACAGGATGAAGTTCAAGGTTATAAGGCACAGACACGCTTTATAATCTCTGGGTTTTTAATGATATGATACCCAGAGAATATTGGGAGGCACTGTAAAGTGGAAGTGTTGTAATATTAGGCCGTATAGAAAATAAAGTTGTTTCTCGTCCCCTCCCTCCTCAATTGTTGGTGCTGCACCACTTTTTTTTTTGCAAAAATGCTAAAAAAATTGATCAAATAACAAGATCCAGCTTTCCTCTTCAAAGAATTCTTTTAATTTTTGATGTTTTGAACAAAGGTCCAACTCAAACCAACATCTCTATCTATACATATCATGAAGATAGATATCACATCGAGTTAAAAGAAAGCAACTGAATGTGCAGTCAGCATCTCCTAATGTTAAACTTAAAACTGGATTGTTCAGACTATCCCCAACCTTTATAATTATAAAACACCTCCCTCCCTCGTCACATTTTGAGAAACCTTCCGATCAGAAACAAATTATTTTTTAATGCGGCCTTATTAGTAATTTGTATTCAAGTCCAAGTCTATACCTGTATTCAATTGTTTATTTATCTAAAAATTGGTTTATATCAGTGGTTTATATCCATACACTTTTTTAAAGGTTTTAAGACGTTTGAAATGGCAGAACTAGAACTATTTGGCAGGGGATAGTGAAAGCATAGACAATCTTTATTACTCAATATTTTTATAAAGATGATAGATTAGAACATCTTGGTTTCATCTACAAATTTACAGGCCATTAGATGACATACAATGTATCTTTGCATCATTTAATACAAAAAATTAACCTCCAGAAAACTGGCCACTCTCAAAAAAGGTAGACAATCAATAACAAAAAACAGTTAAAAAGGGTATTCTTTTACGAACGGGTGATGTACTCGAGTACATAAGAAAGGGTATCAATATGACAAAAATCTGGAAAAGTAGAGTATGAGTTTTAAAACAATAGCTTGGTTCTTGGAAAGGGTATGAAAATATGATATTTCCTAACAATGTCGTTTTCAATCAAAAAGAACAATAGCTGATCACTTCATAAGTTTCGTTTATTTTCAGCATGATTCAGTTCTTTTGACCCCATTTTTTAGAAAAAATACCAATTTTAGCTCTAACTGCAAAAATTGCGAAAATTTTCAGCTCAGGGGGCTATTTTTGGCCAAAATTTCAGTTCACTAGACCCCCAAAATTGGTTTCAAAGGTCCATTTTTTTTACAGAAATTCAGTTCACCTGCCCCCAATTTCGGCGCTTCGCGCCTGACATATCTACCACTTTCAAAGTTGAGTGCCCCCCCCCGGGTGTGTACTGTGCTTCTGCTTTTAAGTAGGGTATTGTTGCTAAATGCATCTTAGGTACTGCCCTCAATGTTATATTAATTGAATGCACAGTTGGAAATTTTAAAGTCAAGGTTATTTATAAAAGATTTCAATATACCTTAAAATACAGCATCAATTAAAACAATATTGATGTGCAATGACCGTGAATAACACTTGGATGTACCATGGAAATAGTAGATTTAATTTCCATGGATGTACAAAATGTACATGTATTCTGTATTCATTCATAAATTGTAATCTGACTTTAAGTCCAAAATAAAAGTTAATTGTTCTGTTGCCCTTTTGGGATTTTTTGTAAAGTCTGGTTGGTCAGGATTATTTTTCATTTTTTTTAACTATTCCCAAAAGAGAATTTGACTTTTAATATCCAGAGGAGGGTGGCCGTGGCAACTACATTGTATTGCATGGTTGCAGTTTGGTATTATAGACGATCAATTAACTGCTGCGTTATGTGACTCATGTACTATACCGCCTCTAGTAAGCCATTGGAAACATCGTGGAAAGATACAACTTTCGGGACTGTGCGGGATGGCCGCTAAAATTATATTCGTAATCGCTAAAATATATGATGAAATCTATAAAAAGTGGGGTTCACGTGTGAACCCAAGCTGATTTACAGTAAATATAATGTTAATAAATGTTGTGACATTACTTTTATAATTTATTTGATCAATGTAAAAAAAAAGGAGTTTCTGTAATATTTTCAATACATAGTTAAATTACAGAAGATGCACAAGAGTCCCTTGGTTCACTTAAAAAGGTTTTCAGGGAAAAAAAAGAAGATCTGGGTAAATAATGTGCCAATTGGACGATGAGAATCTCAACTTCTCAAGGGATACATAACTTTTACTGATCATGCTCAGCATATTTAAAGGGGTGTTACTGCGACCATTCTCCAATTTGGATGATGAGGATCAGGAGGAAAAACTACTGGTGCATTGGCACCATTAATATGTCATTTGTCAGAACTTTGCCAAACGCAGCTGTCGGTAGATTTGTAGGGGCCTACAAAGCACCAATGTCGTCAGTAAGGGTCAGTTCAAGATGATGTTCGCAATTTTTGAAGGAAAAAAAAATCAGTCAACTGATCCATTAGCTTAGTAACAATTGAAAAGAAGGTAGACTGGATGGACAATGTGAGTGATCCCCAGGACCAAACATGTTTTGGGTCATTGATGGATAATTGAAGTTACGGTAGGTTTAACCCCCCCCCCCCCCCCCCCCCCACCCCTATTTAGAAACCTTTTGATAAGTTTTTCAAACTGATTGGCAGGGTATAAAAAACCTTTCTGGGAATTTTTATTGCGCTGACAAGAATTTTCTGTGAGATTTATGAGAAAAACTTGATCAAAAGGGGGAGCGGATTGGCGCAGCGGTAGTTCCCTCGCCTTGCGCCAATGAGGTCCTGGGTTCGAGTCCCGCGCCCAGCGCTTTATGTGCATTTGGTTTTCAGTCCATGCTCGCTTCCGCAGGTTTTTCTAAGGGTACTCCGGTCTTCCTCCTGCATTCAAAACTGAATTTAAAATACATCTTGGAGCCCTGTTAAAGATAAGCTTCCTTATATAGCTTACTTGGAACCAAGTACCAAGTTCGATTTCCTTGGCGAAAGCCTAAGGTGATTTTATATCTTGGGCCAAATTGATGCTATGTACAGGCAAAAATGTGTCCATATAGAAGACTATTCTATGACATTTAGTTTTGTTTACAAAATCTTACAGTAATTCACTCTTTAATGAAACATAATATGGGCTTGCAGGGGTTATGAGAAAAATATGGGCTTCCTTGTGGAATCAAAATCTTAAATTTGATTTCAGAAAGTGGGGGAGGGGGTCAAAAAGTGATTGGAATTCACACCTTATACCAAGAAGTTCTTGTTTATACTTACAAAGTATTGGGTTAATATATTCTATCTTCATTGAATAACAAATAAAATCAATTATTTACGATGTACAGTTGTAATTCACATAAATTAAACAGAGGTTATAAGGTTTCTGTCGAGATTGTATTTTCATGTCGACATGTCGCAACAATTTTGTCGACGTCGACATAATGTCGACATAAAATTGATATCGAAGATTTGGTTTTTGTGGGAAAAACGAAACTTTTTAATAAGCGACAATGACCCGTTTTAGACGTAGACTTATATATATTTTGGTAATGTACTACTTCTTTCTGTGTACGACAATATGGATGATATAAAATTGTTATTTAGTAACTTTTTGTTGTGAACCATCGTAAAAACTTTCAAAAACGGTTGCAAATAAGGAGCAACTAATAAGCATTAAATTATTTAAAATTTATTATGCAACACTTTAAAGCTTAACTGCTAATAAACAGCCATATATTGACAATTAAACGTAAATTGGAGGTAAAAACAAAGTAAGCCAACTTGATGTGATGAAAAATTAAGACAATATAGGCCTAACTAATATAAAGTGTGTATATAGGCCTAAAGTAAATACAACAAGTAAACACAGGAACAAAAAAAAGACTCACCGAAAATTCAGATATACATATAGAACGGCACGACGTTTCAAGGGGATATACCCTTTTTCATCAGGCAAACAAAAACAAGCAAAACAAGAAAATACAGCAAATAATCTACATGAAACTATAATATAATGCAAAACATACAAATAAATCCTGAGAGCAAAAATGAAAAGTCACTTATCTTTATGAAATTCAGTCGAGTAATGAAGTAGGCCTATAGTGAGACAGGAAACATCCTATTGATGGCCTGTCGATTAGGTTATTGACTAAAAACTATTTTATGATTGTAGCCGCGTTCAGACGGTCGGACATAAGTTGCTTATGACCGGTCATAACTTGTGTCGGTAATACTGCCCTAGCATGACTGAAGGACGTAAGTGACATTTTTTACGAAATGCTGTTTTATACTTTACTAGATGATTAGAGGGTACACACCACTAATTCATGCGAGGAGAGCCACTTCCGGCCAAAGTTTATCACAGTAATAGTCCCTCATTTTTTCTTTATATCCGATTTTTGGTGCTTTAAATGCTATTTTTGTCATCGAATTTGGTATTTGCAGATCGCCACAAGTCTATTCTATATGTTTTCAACTTGAAATTTGCGTAATATTTGAATTCTGCATGTTTTATTAGCGCATGAAGACTGGGTGTCGATGCGTGGCTAAAAGCCGGAACTTACGTTGCAAAAATGACATTATTCCGAAATCCTATAGATATTGAAAAAAGTTGCCGTGAAAGTGATCTTTATTTTTTGATATGTTGTAGACATCCTTCTGCTGAAAAAAATGAGCCCCAAAAACAGGGGGTCCCCATGCTCGTTTTCGAGCTAGAGCTCCTGATAAAACACATGTATTCAGTCCCGAAGCGTTACGTGTAATCCGATTATCACCCTAACAACTGGTTCACGCTTTCTAGTTTTGAACCATGATCGAAATGATCATCATACAAAAATATAGCATACACCGTTGTCAGGGGATGTGCGTGAACCAGTAATTGGGGATGTTACATAATCACTACGATACTGAATTTTGTATATAAAGTCTATGGAGCGCGAATTAGTGGTGTTGACCCTGAACACTCCAGTGACTCCACATGTATTTGTTATATACCGGTAACAACTTTATGACCGGACTTATGTCTGGTCTTCTTCGGATATAAATCGTCGGATATAAATCGTCGGATATAAGTTGCGCTATACCCGATAGAGTTATATCCGACGATCGTTCTCACTGCAAATTTATGTCCGATGCTATTACCGACACAACTTATGACCGGTCACAAGCAACTTATGTCCGACCGCCTGAACGTGGCTTATGTTTCCAACACGAACATTTTTGAATTTCCTAACTGACTCCTTCTTTTGTTTGGCGGAAATGATAAAACAGCATTTCGTAAAATATGTCACTTACTTCCTTTTGTCATGGTAGGGCAGTATTACCGACACAAGTTATGACCGGTCATAAGCAACTTATGTCCGACCGTCTGAACGCGGCTACAATCTCTGTTACTTTTTCCCTAATCCTTCTAAGGCTCTATTCATACATTTTAATAAGCAATTATATGACCCCAATACTTTCTTAATCCTTAATCACATATTAATCCATTGTCTATAACCTTTAGTCAATAACCTAATCGACAGGCCATCAATAGGATTTTCTTGTTTTGCTTGTTTTTGTTTGCCTGATGAAAAGGGGTATATCCCCTTGAAACGTCGTGCCGTTCTATATGTATATCTGAATTTTCGGTGAGTCTTTATTTTGTTCCTGTGTTTACTTGTTGTATTTACTTTAGGCCTATAAACACACTTTATATTAGTTAGGCCTATATATTGTCTTAATTTTTCATCACATCAAGTTGGCTTACTTTGTTTTTACCTCCAATTTATTATTATGATCTAGGTAACCTCCCGTATCATATTTTATCCTTGACGTGTTGTGTGCCTTGTCTGTTGGATCTACCTCTCCCATTTTCATTATTTAATTAAACGTAAGTTTTTTAAATTTTACTTGCCCGGTTTTGTCCTCAAATGAGATTTCATGTTGACATGTCGAGATATCACCAAACATGTTTTGGGTCATTAAGAGATAATTGAAGTTAATCCGGGAGTTAATCCAATCATTGGTATATTAATCTTCTTACACTTTATGCTTATGAAAAATTATAGGCTCAATATATTTATCTTCATTGAACATGAACAAATAAAATCAATTATTTATGGTGTAGGCCTGCCGCCTACACTTATAATTCACATAAATTTAAGAGAAGTAAAACAATTCAAGTGCATAACAATAAATTGGAGGTAAAAGCAAAGTAAGCAAACTTGATGTGGTGAAAAAATAAAACAATATATGCCTAATATTAATAGTTAAAATGTATAGACCTAAAACAAATTAAACAGGTTAAAAACCGATACAATTCAGAGTTCAGACTCACCTAAATTCACAAACAATTAATTAAGTGAAGTTTTAAGACTAAAGAGGACAGTTGCAAACAGCATATTAATAATAATTTAATAAACATATTGATTGAAGAGCATCTAAAGACCCTAGAAAGATGATTCTAGGTTCATTGACTATTATTATAAAGATGATATTTGAAATTTGCAAGCACATCCATGTTTAAATATTTTTTACTTAGCTGAATTGCTGAATCCAGATTGTGCAATCAAAATAAATTGATGGAACATACTGAATACATTAATTAATGTGTTAACTTAGCGCATTTGGCAATCTTTTTCTCCAACATAATCGTGTTAATCTATTTAGTTAATGATTAGATCACAACAGAACAAAATAAACAGTTTATGAATTAGCCACCAAGGCCGACTCAAGAGCCAAAGCATGTCGTGGTTACTAGGTACGCTATCAGCCATACACCTGTTTGCTTTCCGGGTTAAAGCTCACTTACTGTGTGTACATGTAGAACAGATTCCCATATCAAATTATATAAATGAAATCTGGCAATGACTGAGATAATTTATAGAGTAAATGATCAATTAGGCCTATTTCATTCTAAATATGTTTTATAAATGGGACTGAATAAATTTTGGACACGCGACTTGGTTATGGTTTTGGTTGATTAGCAGCGAAGATCAGAATTTCACGGATTATTTCATGATTAAAAATACCGATGAAGAATTATGTAATGTCTAGACTGTAAA
>JXSR01S030815.1:4533-15918 GCA_000969725.1 Ophiothrix spiculata
CAACGATACCAATATCATCAAAATCGGGCGAGGCGTTAGGTAATTATGACGTCATAAAGCACTTTCGGATTGGAAAATCAGGCAAAATTGCATTATGGCAAAAATGGCCACCAAAAAGCAAAATTTGCTATAAAAGTTTTAAATAACAGATTTTTATCATTTTGTTGGTAATTAAAAAGGAAAATGATGATTCTAACATGTCTCTTAAGTTTGAGTGTTATAGCATGCACTATTTTTTCAAAATGGCGACTTAAACATTTCCGGGATTTCAACTTCGTAACAGGCGTGACCAATTTTCAGATGTAATAGTGGAGAAATAAGCAATCACTGAATGTTTGTATATTGCTTTGCAAATGAAGACTCCATGATAGAAGCTTGATATCGATGTTTCACTAAAACATGACCTTTTAATAAAACACAGCACAAACTTTTCATGGTTTTAGTGACAGGCGTGACATCTGAAAACGGCAAATTTCAACAATACACTACTCGGCTATGATTAACATTTATTACTAAAACATTATTGTACTATAGAGCACAGACACTGAGGCTTCTTATACACTAATAAGGAAAAATCTCAGATGTTTTTCTCTGTTTCATTACCAAATAATAACTTTTTGGTGCATTTTTTAGGGTAAAATGTTACTAAGGCAACATCCAACTTATACCAGTCATAAAATAAGTTCTATTTGCGTTATGGAAAAAACAAAAGTAGTTCCTGAAACTTTGACTTGTTTACTTTCAACTCAGGTATTACTTTAATGTCAGAATTGAACTTGAAAAATTCATATATGTGATACAAGATGATGGAATTAGCCTGTACCAAATCTACCCTGCAAGATTGTTTGCTCCAATCTGATTGGCTAGCATAAATTAATGCCGCACACTTATACACTGTTAACCTTTTGACCCCAGCGTGGATGATACCACTTTCGCCTGTTGGCTGGGAATATGAGTTTCACCACCTTTCCTATACAATCTGTGCCTGTTTGGACCCACGGTGGGGGCAATCAATTTTTGTTGTGCAGGGTTGATTTACTCTGAAAAGGGGGGTCTAGAAAACTGAAGTGACCCCAAAGTGACCCTGAGATCTTATATTTCAGTGGGGTCAGTTTGAGCCCTTTGAACTTGAACTAGATATTTTGCTTGAAATGGGGTCTAAGCAGTTGCAGGCAAGGTGCGAGAAGCGAACACATGACTGTACCTTATATGAAGTGATATTTTAATACCCCTGAGGTTTACGTATTTGTCATAGATTTAGAGAGGATGGGGATCAAATTAGGTGTATGAGGTTCTTGCCAATGATGCATCGCGTATTGACATAATGCTCAAATTTAATGCTTGAAAACAGACACACACGCTTTGCATGCAGGTTGGTGTATCATTCATGTAAAGTATTATTAAAGCCAAAACGTGACTCCATGAGCCGAGTGTACCGGAATACACCCAATTTAGGCTTCATGGCTGATGACACCATTGCAGAGGCTAGGATCTCCACACTACAGTGTGTCCCAGAATAAACCTTACAATCTTTACGTTCAATTTCCATGGGTTTAACGGATAGTCAGAAAGTTTGTAAAGATTGCATTTTATAGCCCGTGAATTGATCTTTTAGGTACCGTTTGTTTCATTTCAATCAGTAGTATACAACAAAAGTTATGTTGTATCAAACCTTTGGGTGGATTTTTGTTGGGTCCAATTTCATGATTATTGGCCATAAAGTAAGAGAGTCACTTTGGAAAACTTATCATATCTGTGTTATTTTTACATCAAATTTGTTAATTTTTTCAGCATAGATAAAAGGAAGCATGTGCGTAGTAAATAAGTAAACATAGTTACGGTTGACTTAACAGATCAATGACAATACTCAATAAAGCTTCATTCAAGGGGAACTTTCAAACTCGTGAAATTGGACCAGCAAATTTTACATTCAATTGTTTGACAAAGCATAACTTTTGTTGTACATTACCGATTGAAATGAAACAAACGGTATCTAAAAATTCAATTCATGGGCTATAGAATGCAACCTTTACATACTTTGGAACTATCCGTTAAACCCATGAAAATTGCACCCAAATATTGTAAGGTTTATTCTGGGACACACTGTATTATACCTATGGTATGTGTATATGTGAAAATACTCAATGGTCACCGAATACTTGTGATGCCAAACAGTTTTTCATCATCAAACATCTGTTATTGTTGGAAAATGTTTTGGAATCAATTTAAAAACAAAGACTTATTAGCTCATCAAAAAATAGTAGATCATCTCTGACTCTCATATTACATAGTTCATGTACACTTAAAAATATAAATGTTTTTCCCTGGCTTGTTCTCTCCAAATCAAGACCATACTCTGTAAATCTTGAAGTATGCAACAAGCAGTGATTTGATCTTAATCAATCCTAATCAATCATTAGTAGTCTCTTACACAATACAAGACCACCAGTTTACAATGATGTAGAATACAAGGGATATGCTATGGATTTTGTAACAGAGTCTGATTGCTTGCTGCATACTTCAAGGTTTATACATTGAACTCAACTGGTTCAAATCTTATCTGAGTAAAAGTATGCAATCTGTTAAAATTGGTTCTTCTTTATCTGATCTAAAACCTATTGATATTGGAATTCCACAAGGGTCTATATTAGGTCCTTTATTATTTATTATTTTTGTCAACGATCTTCCTTATAATATTTTATGTAAATCAGTTATGTATGCTGATGATACTTCATTGTTGGTAAGCTCATCAGACCCTCATTCTCTTCAAAATAGTCTTAATGATAATATGAGTATAGTAGCTGATTGGTTTAGAGAAAATAATCTTACTCTAAATCTGAGTAAAACAAAATTTATGCTTTTTGGATCATCTCATAGGCTTGAAAGTTTTAAAGAAATTTCATTGATTTATAATGGTGAAATTATTGAAAAGGTTGATTGTTTTAAATATTTGGGTCTTTTATTTGATGCACAAATGACTTGGGCTCAGCATATTGACTTCATTGCTTCAAATGTTTCTAAACGTTGTGGTGTAATTCGTCGTGTCAAATATTATCTTCCAAGTTATATCCTCAAGAAGCTTGCTGATTCTTTAGTGATGCCACACTTTAATTACTGTAGTCAAGTTTGGTCTAATAGCTCTTTCACTCTTACTAACAGGCTACAAGTTCTCATGAACAACCTCGCTAGAATCATTCTGTCAGCAGATATTAGAACTCCTGTTGATTCTATGATGAATGATCTCAAGTGGCAAAAGCTTGATATAATTTGGAAAAAGCATGTTCTTATTATGTTATTTAAATGTCTTACGGGGGAAGCTCCTAATTATTTGTGTTCAACCTTTAATTTCACTCATACTACCCATAGTTACAGTACAAGGGGGAATTCATCAAACATACTCGTTGTTTCCCGATTTAAAACAAATTTCGGCTTCAGAACTTTTCATGTCAGAGCAGCAAACCTTTGGAACAACTTTGTTGATACTGAGACACGTTCAAAATTTAATTCTTTATCCCTTGGACAGTTCAAACATGTTATTAATGATATTTAATTATGTTTCCCATTTTGTTATCACATGACAGTTTTGGTGATAATTGTTTTTATGTCTTGTATATGATTGTATAAACATTGTTTGTAAATTATTTCTTGTAAATATTTTGTAATTATATATTTTATTTGTATTTCAACTTAACAGGGCCTTCTAGAATAGCAGTGCTTAGCCACTGAAGAAGCTACCCTGTATAATGAAAGCTTTAATAATAATAGATTATATATACAGTGCCTGGCTAAGATACTTGCTTGTATTTTATGAAAAAAGCAGGGAGCACCTAAAGTACAAATCTTCTAGGTTCTGACAGAGCAGGGGAATAAGCAGAAAGAATACCATAGCCCTGGTTTAAAATCATGTTGTTATGTAACATTTGTTTTATGATTTGTTTCCCTTCACAGACTTGTATGTACTAGTTTCAGACAGAGCAGGGGGAGTAAGCAGTAAGAATATCACAGCCCTGGTTTAAAATCATGTTGATATGTGACATTTGTTTTATGATTTGTTTCCCTTCACAGACTTGTATCTACTAGTTTCAGACAGAGCAGGGGGAGTAAGCAGTAAGAATATCACAGCCCTGGTTTAAAATAATATTGATATGTGACATTTGTTTTATGATTTGTTTCCCTTCACAGACTTGTATCTACTAGTGTCTGACAGAGCAGGGGGAGTAAGCAGTAAGAATATGACAGCTCTGCTCCAGGATATTGTGCAAGTAAGTATGATAATTTTTTTACCAAAGAGGTTATAAAGAAGAAGCTGTGCTGGCCGCCATTTTGATTTGACCGCCGTGTAAATCTTATGGGATGGCGGCCATTTTGGATTGTCGCTCATGGACGGTGAGTTATTGTACCTGCAGCATTTTACAGCTCCACGTACCACGCTTCGAGAGTCTTTGGAAAGGATAAGCAAGAAAATTGGCGTACCTTGATCAGAACAATACAGCGTGAGTCAAAATGAAGTTGACCGAGATTCAAAACTGTATAACAAAAGAACTACTGATATTGAAAACAATTGTTAAGTACTTTGGAAATATTGGAAATGTGCAGACTCTTCTGCTTCTTTTAAAAGAAGAATAAAGGAAATCGGTAATTTCTAAAAAAAGTTATGGTTGGTCCTAACATAACCTCACCATCATCTTCAGTATTCAAATCCGCTTCTAGAAATATATACTTTTATTTGGATTTGCAGAGCAAAAACCATTTCTGAAAACGAAGTGTTGACAGGGCCCTTAAGATCAGCATATCATGGTGACGGATTTTCCTATGAATGACCAATCTCCTGGATTCAATGTTTAAATATCAGTCAAAGGAAGGGTAGGATATTCATAAACAGGTATTTACTCTGCTTAATCAAGTGTTTACTTAGCATTTTTTATTGGTTTGCTTATTTATTCCGTGGACAGCTTGAAAAATGTGGGTTTTTTTACTAAAACAAGCATAACTTCTCTTCCTTCATTCTTCTTTTAAAAGAAGCAGAAGTGTCTGCACATTTCCAAGATGCTCAACAATTGTTTTAAATATCTTTAGCTGTAGACACTGCTTGAAACGCTGACAGGGTTTGCACACGAAACAAAATGCACATGCTGTATATGCGTCAAGTGAAGATTTACGCGATTTGGCCTGGATATCGGGGAACAATAAGGCAAACATTTTTTTTGTTTTGTTGCCCTCAGCGACAGACCCTATTAAAAAAAAAAAAGAAAAGAAAAAAACAGGGTCGGTAAAGCACCAAATTTTGCTCAGATTGGGTGAATTTTGAGAAAATATTTTGAAAATAGTGGAAAAAGCACCCAAATTTGAAACTTTAGGTGCTTAAAAAAAATAATTTTCAGACCAACCACTCAATTTTTCAGAAATTCCACTTGAGGGCAACACAACAATTTTTTTTTCCTGGCCTAACTCTGCTCCCTGAGCAACAACAAGATGCATGGCGGCAAACACCGCCTCTTGATGACAGGATTCCCTGCACATCAAGGAAATCAGGGAAAATTAATTTACTTTTTTCCAGTCAGAGAAAAAATCAGAGAATTTGATTAAAAAATGCCTGAAATCAAGGAAAAATCAGGGCATTTTGATCGAAAGTTTTCACTACCCCCGATGTGTCAGGTTCACTGCCTGGTCATAGGATTTGAAAAGTAACACACTTTTGCTATTTTTCATTAAAGAAATATCATGTAGTTTTGAAATTTCATCAGGGAAATGTCGGGGAATCTTGTATTCTGAAAATGCTCTGAAAATTATAAGTTAATTGTTTTTCACAGACTCAGGTCTTTCTTTTGTGAAATATCTGATGGGCTACAAGTAACACTGCTTGAGATATTCAGGTGGTCTGTAGATGTGTGTTTTGTATCTAATTGTGTTATTTTGAAGGCTGGTATCGACAAGCCTTTTGTCGACAATGTCGTTGACAAAGGCAATTTAACTCTCTAATGAAAAGTCTCTTTATATATCGATTTTTTCAACAAAACCATAAATTAAATAAAAGACAAGACTACAAGCATGACTTCTTTGCACCTTGCTGATGGTGTAATTTTTTACAATTTCTAATTGGATGCTGTAAAAAATACCTGTTGCACACATGCAGGTCTATACGCTATAAATCTTAAAGTTTGCAGCAAGCATTATTAAACATTGTTACGAGATCCATAGCATATCCCTTGTATCTACAACATTGTGAACTGCTTGTTATATATTGTGTAAGAGATTAGTAATGATTGATTAGGAAGACCAATTCACTGCGTATTAATATTTTTTGTACATGAATCATTCATGATTTTGGTATTAATTTTGGCTAATTTTGTTGCTACCACATGGACAAACATTGAATGCAAGTTCAATTTCATATGACCTTATGGAAAGGATGAAATAGGTAGGTGGTCATATCATTTTGGCGGAACTCACAATTCGGATACGTATCTGAATTTGGATACCCACGTACATTTTGTATCCAAATTGTGATACCCGTATCAGAATTAGGATATGGAGGGGTATCCGAATTCTAATACGCCTGTCGTGGCGCAGGAAACAAATCGATAGCGCAAGCTGGCAAGTACATGCAGAACATCTTTCTTGCATCTATGATAAATGTATCTGTGGAAATGTCATTTCCATCTGTGCAATTCCAACAGAACAGCTTCGAAACATGTCCTGATAGCTCCTTATCACAGAAAGCAAAATAATTTGGCCAAAACTTATTTAGAATTTATATGACAAATGATGATAATGTTATTGACTTTTATACATACCGGTAATGTGCGCGGCGAAGCTGAATATTAATTTCAGCTGATATCCCATTTCAGCTGATTTTAATCCAAATTCAGATCCTAATTGTGAGTTCCGCCGAACTGATATTGAAGCTGGTGAAAATACTGGGTCACATTCCATCTTGTTTTCCTATTTTTTACCAATGAAAAAAGGTTTTAAAAGTGTCCTAAAATACAACATAAAGAATTTGCGGCCTTTTTGACTACCCCCCCCCCCCCCTTCCCCATAGGCTTTCAAACCAACAGAACTACCAATACTAACTTTTTAAGGGACCTTAATGCTCAATAACAATTATCTATTTTCTTTTCAATGTTTTTACAGATTACCGAGTCAATAGGAGAAGCTTACGCTTTTGGAACAAATGTACAGGCAGCAGTAAATAGTTGTTTTCAAACAGTAAGTATTGGACCAATACTTTAAAAATCAGAGTTAAAATTTTGTTTTTATAGTTTTAAAAAAGGCATGATCATTGAAGAGTTTCATCATGAAAGTTAGTAATACGTATTTAACTTCTACTTCTTTGCTTATTCTTATCAAAGCCTTTTCAGCATCTAGATGAGCTCTCTGGTCCTAGAGAGATGATATACTTTTGAAGGTATAGCGACTATGCACTCTGGTGCTAGAGTAAATGACATATTTTTGACATACGGTCACTGTTGCCGGGGAAGGTTCCCCTACTCTTATTTCGAACTGCCGTAGCCTAGCCTGTGACGTTCTTTTACATCCGACAGTGTGTCAGGAACACTTCAGATTGGACCGACAGCTTTATGTGCCCTCTGAGCACGAAGCAAGTAGAGCAAAGTTTCTTGCTTAAGGGGGAATATGCCCTTTTAAGGGCTAAAAATGAAAATTGCAAATTGAAACACTAGGAGATTGAATTTGGTTGCATATGGCCATTTTGATTTCATAAGGTTGCAAACAGTTTCACATGGATTAACTGAATCCAAAACAGTTTCTGCTAGCTGTTCAGCCTATTCAGTGAATCTAAACCAGCAAGAATCTCTGTAGCCTATTTTGATTCAGAGGATAAAAAAGCACTTAAAGTGAGAATGTTATCATTTAATTCAGACAGAGCAGGGGGAGTAAGCAGTAAGAATATCACATTTGATTTCATAAGGTTGCAAACAGTTTCACATGGATTAACTGAATCCAAAACAGTTTCTGCTAGCTGTTCAGCCTATTCAGTGAATCTAAACCAGCAAGAATCTCTGTAGCCTATTTTGATTCAGAGGATAAAAAAGCACTTAAAGTGAGAATGTTATCATTTAATTCAAACCATTTTCAGAGATGCTTACTGGTTTATATCAACTGAATAGGCTGAGCAGCTAGCAGAAACTGTTTTGGATTCAGTAAATCCATGTGAAATTGTTTGTGGTCGTGTGAAATCAAAATGGCCATATACAACCAAATTTAATCTCCTAGTGAAATAAAGGACAAAATTACCTTTCTTTTGCTTTTTGTTTGACAACAATCGGAGCTTCCGTTTAAAAGTTATGGTCGAAAATGATTAATATTGACTTAGTGGTATGGTAAATTTGTTATTTGGTTCAGCTGCACTTCGCCTGGATATAATCTCTGTCCGTCAACTCGCTTGCCTATACTGTCACCAAACAAGTAGACTGTGGGCTTAGCTGGATGCAATTTGCGTTTATTATTGTTAGGTGCTGGCTTGTGCCCCTTGGTTTTGACATTCTTCCACTGCAAAACTTCACTGTATTTAGGAGGGCTAAATTCAATGTCATTAAATTCAAACATGAAGATAAGTTAACATCTTGAACATGAACATAATTTACTTTGATCACCTCATTTGAATCAGAACCATATATGTTACAAACATTATCCTCAAAAACAGATCTTTTGTTTGCACAATTGACAGAATCTGAGATAACATCAACTGACTGAGCATTATCAAAATCAGAATGAATAATCAAATTAGAAGAATTGTTAAAAGAACGTGGTTTTTTCAAATGAGTAGAACAAATCAAATTCAAGTCATTATCCAGTGGCTTTGAATTGTCATTACATTTTAGAGTCAATTCCTGGGAATTTACTTGGCCTGAAGAGACATCATCAGCATTTGTAGCAATTGAGTCATATCTGGGATCCTCTGGGGGACTTGTTGTTCTGTGTTCCGTCTCTGGAATGATTTCTTGCGACCCTCGCGAAAAAGGGATGGGTGAGCAAATTTCAAAAAGTCCTGGAAATTTCTAGCTAGATAACTCATCCCTCTTCTGTTTGGATGCAGGTTATCGGAATGCAAATCCTTGATGGCATGATTGTCAATAAATTTCCATTCGTTCTCATCACAAAGTTGTTGAAGCTTTTGATTCACTATCTCTGAATCTTTCCTTCAATTTTTCAAACCCTCTAAGATCAATGAACTTAGGTTTCTTCACACTACTTCTCGCACTAATGCCTTCTTCAATTCTGTTTTTGTTTCCTTTCCAAGGTTATGGAATGAGCTCCCTGTGTCTGTTAGGTCTTCATCATCAGTTAATCTCTTTAAGACTTCTTGTAAAGAGAATTTGCTTAATTAATTTGTGGTTATTTTATCTGCTTGTATGTTAATACTTTTATTATTTAATGCATATTTGTATTATATTTTTATTGTAAGTTTATAAGGAAAGGAAAACACACTTTGTGTTTGGACTTGTAGTCTATTTTTCTTTTCCTTGATTGTCATATAATTGCACATTTTGTTTTCCATTGTTTGTGATTTATGATGATTAAATATATATTATTATTATATCACTTCGCGCACAAATATTTCCCATAACATACCTCCGCTTCACCCAATAGCTAATATAGTATATGGCCGAGCCTCGGACGATTGTATGGCTACCCACAATACCCTGTTATAACTAACTAAACCTTGATTGTATTTAAGCCATACAGATTCTGGGTTCCATGGTAAAAGAGAGATTCTTGTAGTGGTTTTCGTCCGAGTTGCAGATGATCGTTTGGCTACCCACATTACCCTACTATAACTAACTAAA
Source organism: Ophiothrix spiculata (assembly GCA_000969725.1). NCBI lineage: Eukaryota > Metazoa > Echinodermata > Ophiuroidea > Amphilepidida > Ophiotrichidae > Ophiothrix > Ophiothrix spiculata. The sequence goes on from JXSR01S030815.1 coordinate 14,343, forward strand.
CCTTGATTGTATTTCAGCCATGTAGGTTCGGGATCCATGGTTACCAAAGAGAGATTCTTGCAGTGGTTTATGGCCGAGCCACAGACGATTGCATGGCTACCCACAATGCCCTATTATAACTAACTAAACCTTGCTTATATTTCAACCATGTAGGTTCTGGGTTCCATGGTAACCAAGGAGAGATTCTTGTAGTGGTTTATGGCAGAGCCACAGACGAATGTGTGGCTACCCACAATGCCCTATTATAACTAACTAAACCTTACTTGTATTTCAACCATGTAGGTTCTGGGTTCCATGGTAAACGAGGAGAGATTCATGCAAAGGTTTATGGCCGAGCCGCAGACGATTGTATGGCTACCCACATTACCCTATTATAACTAACTAAACCTTGACTTTATTTCAACCATGTAGGTTCTGGGTTCCATGGTAACAAAAGAGAGATTCTTGTAGTGGTTTATGGCTGAGCCGTAGACGATTGTATGGCTACCCACAATGCCCTATTATACCTAACTAAACCTTGATTATATTTCAACCTTGTAGGTTCTGGGTTCCATGGTAACCAAAAAGAGATTCTTGCAGTGGTTTATGGCCGAGCCACAGACGATTGTATGGCTACCCACAATGCCCTATTATATCTAACTAGACCTTGATTGTATTTCAACCATGTAGGTTCTGGGTTCCATGGTAAACAAAGAGAGATTCTTGCAGTGGTTTATGGCTGAGCCGCAGACGATTGTATGGCTACCCACAATGCCCTATTATAACTAACTAAACCCTGATTATTTTTAACCTTGTAGGTTCTGGGTTCCATGGTAAACAAAGAGAGATTCATACAGTGGTTAATGGTCGAGCCGCAGACGATTGTATGGCTACCCACAATGCCCTATTATAACTAAACTAAACCTTGATTATATTTCAACCATGTAGGTTCTGGGTTCCATGGTAGACAAAGAGAGATTCATGTAGTGGTTTATGGCCGAGCCTCAGACGATCGTTTGGCTTCCCTCAATGCCCTATTATAACTAACTAAACCTTGATTATATTTCAACCTTGTAGGTTCTGGGTTCCATGGTAACAAAGAGAGACTCATACAATAGTTTATGGCCGAGCTGCAAACGACCGTTTGGCTACCCACAATGCCCTATTATAACTAACTAAACCTTGATTATATTTTAACCTTGTAGGTTCTGGGTTTATAGTAACCAAGGAGAGATTCTTGAAGTGGTTTATGGCCGAGCCGCAGACGATAGTGTGGCTACCCACAATGCCCTATTATAACTAACTAAACCTTAATTATATTTCAACCATGTAGGTTCTGGGTTCCATGGTAAACAAAGAGAGATTCATACAGTGGTTTATGGCCGAGCCACAGACGATTGTATGGCTACCCACAATGCCCTATTATAACTAAACTAAACCTTGATTGTATTTAAACCATGTAGGTTCTGGGTTCCATGGTAACCAAGGAGAGATTCTTGTAGTGGTTTATGGCCGAGCCGCAGATGATTGTATGGCTACCCACAATGCCCTATTATAACTAACTAAACCTTGATTAAATTTCAACCATGTAGGTTCT
>JXSR01S030815.1:21036-32365 GCA_000969725.1 Ophiothrix spiculata
ATTGGTGGTGTGTGCTCTTACAGTCAATACATTGTTATCACGTTGACTAGGATGATTTATAGTTGCCAGTTGCAGCGCCTAGTGGCGCTTTCACAGGTCTCTCTATTATCCAAGTCAATACAGTGGATTTAGGCCATGTTTGGTTGTCATCTTTTTACTGATGGGAGTGTTATACCTATAGATCATCACCATGGGCAAGAAGGAGAGAAATAGTCTGCTGTTTTCCTGCATTTTATGCCTATTTTGGTTGTCATCTTTTTACTGATAACCAAGGAGAGATTCATACAGTGGTTTATGGCCGAGCCACAGACGATTGTATGGCTACCCACAATGCCTTATTATAACTAACTAAACCTTGATTATATTTCAACCTTGTAGGTTCTGGGTTCCATGGTAAACCAAAGAGAGGGATTCTTGCTGTGGTTTATGGCCGAGCCTCAGACGATTGTTTGGCTACCCACAATGCCCTATTATAACTAACTAAACCTTGATTGTATTTCAACCATGTAGGTTCTGGGTTCCATGGTAACCAAAGAGAGGGATTCTTGCTGTGGTTTATGGCCGAGCCTCAGACGATTATATGGCTACCCACAATGCTCTATTATAACTAACTTAACCTTGATTATATTTCAACCATGTAGGTTCTGGGTTCCATGGTAACCAAGGAGAGATTCATACAGTGGTTTATGGCCGAGCCGCAGATGATTGTATGGCTACCCACAATGCCCTATTATAACTAACTAAACCTTGATTATATTTCAACCATGTAGGTTCTGGGTTCCATGGTTACCAAAGAGAGATTCTTGCAGTGGTTTATGGCCGAGCCGCAGACGATTGTTTGGCTACCCACAATGCCCTATTTTAACTAACTAAACCTTGATTATATTTCAACCATGTAGGTTCTGGGTTCCATGGTAACCAAAGAGAGATTCTTGCAGTGGTTTATGGCCGAACCACAGACGATTGTATGGCTACCCACAATGCCCTATTATAACTTACTAAACCTTGATTATATTTCAACCATGTAGGTTCTGGGTTCCATGGTTAACAAAGAGAGATTCTTGCAGTGGTTTCTGGCCGAGCCGCAGACGATTGTATGGCTACCCACAATGCCCTTTTATAACTAACTAAACCTTGATTATATTTCAACCATGTAGGTTCTGGGTTCCATGGTAACCAAGGAGAGATTTGTGCAGTGGTTTATGGCCGAACCACAGACGATTGTATGGCTACCCACATTACATCGTTTAGCTACAGCAGAAACAAGTAAGTGTGTGGGTATTCCAAAGAGATCGCATAGGGCAGAGAGCCCTTCTGTTGCTGGTTTATTCAGGCGCAGTCAGGGAATCTACTATAATTATGGGAGATGAATCTGGTATACCTTGCCAACGGAAAAAATGAAGCTTCAGCGCAAATTAACAATTTGAGGTCACAAGGTTAATTATGTATGTTAAAATCACGTTAAAGCTCATTAGTATGCACAAGTTTGTAAACAGAATTTTCTGAAAATTTTCTTGCATTTCAGTGCAATAAAAGTGAAAAATACATAGAACCAGACCCATACATTTATAGATACACTAATTCTGAACAACTTTTTGCTGATGGCACCATACACTTACCGACACAAAGAGTGTCACTCCGGTGCGATCCCACTAAAAGTGACTCCTCAGTGCTATCACTAATTACAAGTTCGAATTCGTACGCAACCATTTAAAGAGAACACAAACTTCACATTCTGGTTATTGTGTTGAAGAGTCACTTTTTCTGTCAGAAAGTGTAACATCAGCTTCAAAAATTCTTTTTTTGACCTATTTTTGGCAATATTTCAAAAATGAAGAAAAAAATCAAAAATTTGAATAAAGCGTTCCTAGATATTGCTTTCTAGATTCTAAAAAGTATCTAAAACAGTTCTTTCCCATAAATTTTGGGGCCAAAAACACGATTTTTGGACCTTAGGGCCAATATTTCACATTTTGGTCAAAAAATGAACTGACCAGCGTGTTCAGTATGCAAATGCACAATTATTATTTTCTTGATGTGTTATTATATGTGTAACTTTCATGATCTGTAACAATTTATGTATTTTATGCAATATTTTCCTAGAACTAGTAGCATTCCCATGATCACCTCTCCCACGGACCCAGCAACGAGCGCAGACAGCGCGCACAGCCTAGGCGAGGTAATTGGCTATGAATAGAGGCTGTTGGACACTGGGTGGATGTAAGACAAGGGCACTGAAGTCAGGGCTATATTAACCTTGCTCCAAGGCGTCGACCGTGCTTTGATAGTAAAGAAAAAGGGGTACCAATAAAGGGAATAGACAACCTGTGCCGGTCCCGGGAGCACTTATCTTATTTTTTGACGGGGTGTGCCACAAGCAGCGCGAATTTTGGAGGCTAGGGAACTGACAAGCCAGGCAAAACGTAGGGTCTTGAGAACTCTTCAACCGTGGAAAAATGTAGGGGCTTATAGGAACTGATGTTCAGTGCAAAAGTCATCAGAGTCTTCAGAACTGATGTATTGGTCAAGAGTATAGATAAAACACCCCTTTATAAGCAACATTTTTTGTGTGTTTTTGTTTTTAAAAACACCCCTTTTTCTTAAAAATCAGCGTTTTTAGACCCCTAAACACGTGCTAATGAACAACCGTAACAGGGGAGAGGAAAGAGAGTGGACAGCTTTGTTTGAGGAGTCTTGAGAACGGCGATTTCAGGAAAATTCAGAGCTATAGAACGGTGATCAGCCGTGAAAAAGGGAGTCTCCAAAGCGGCACATACCAGTATCACCAATATGTGTGAGTGCCCTCGCCGGGGTGCCGGTGCATTACTTAAAAAATTATGTTTCCCACGAAGCAGGCAACAGACAGTAGTCAAGTCGCCCCGTAACTATGCAGCGACCAATATGAAAGTATACACTAGAGTCTAATAAACTGCCTGCTACCACTAGCCACAAGCACTAGCTGAGCTTTGCCATATATTGGGGTCTTAGTTCTAATAGAGTCATCACCGCCGAAGGCGGCGGTGCTTTTATCATTATTCACAATCACAATATCTCAATTAGAACATGCCGAAGGCAAATTCACTACAGGGAGTCAGTGGGAGGCCGTAGGTCGACCAGGAGGCCGAAGGCCGACGCCTTGTGCAACACCTAAGATTATTTGATTATTTTGACCAGTAATACTTTCCTATGAGGAATCTGAGATTTCCCTCTCGAGGGTATATTTTTCTAGCAAATAAAATGATATGATATTAGTGTGTTTCTATGAGTGGTTGATTTTGATAGCAAATACGGTCAAAATCACATGAAGATGCTCCGCCATTTTATGCATAATTGCAGTTCTGAAGTATTGGACTATATATTACCATGGATAACACCAAAATGGATTCAAACGTACCGCAGTATTGACAGATCTGCATTACTTTTAAACCCACTGACAAGGTTCCACTTGATCCAGTTCTCACCCAAATCTTACTTTACCAGCAATTTCCTAACCCAGGAACCTATAGTCTTTCTATTTACAATTGTTTCAACTTTATTTTGTATATTTGAACCCAAGAACTTATATATGGGAATCTGCACTCACCGCTATTTTTATTTCACTGCAGTGTAAATCCTATGGGATGGTGGCCATCTTGGATTGTCGCTCATGGAGGGCGAGTTATTGTGCCTCCGGCATTTTACGTCTCTGTGTGCCACACTTCAAGAGTCTTCTAAACGGATTAGCTGGGAAAATTGGCGTACTTTGATCAGAGCAAGTTCACGCTACTTGAAACACAGACACGGTTTGCGCGTGAAACAAAATACACACGCTGTATATGCGTCAAGTGAAGATTTATGCAATCTGCCTGGATATCGTGCCAAACTCAGAATGTAATCGGAGGAACAGTAACTCTGCTCCATGAGTGACACAAGATGGCTGAGAATCCAGATCCCCTATAAAATTTCCTTTTTTTAAACCAGATCTTACAGTATTGCTTTAATTTCTCTTTTCAGTGAAACATGAGGTCAAATGTAACATCTGTAAGATGCATCCCATCGTCGGTTTCCGGTATCAGTGTCTGAAATGTCTCAACTTTGATCTGTGCCAAAACTGTTTCTTCACGGGACGATCCAGTAAAAACCACAAATATACGCATCCGACACAGGAGTACTGTATGAGGGTAAAGAATGGAAGTACAAGGAAGTCGTATCTGCAATAGCTGCCATTTGTCATAAATTTGAATGGCACACTGGAATGTCCAGTCTTGGGTCAGTGGCTCTTGAAATGGTTCATCAGGTGACGGTGTCATCTGAAGAACCATTTCAAGAGCCAATGACATATGGGAGAGAAATTTTGAATAATTTTTCACATTATAGTGATAAGGTGTTTAATAAATATAACATAAGGTAGCCATTGCAGATACGACTTTCTTGCACTCACATGACGATTTATGTATACTATATAAACCGGGACGTATGCAGCAAGCAACCGATTAACGCATGTGAACCAATATGACCATACGGGGAAGTAAATTAGTACGTATTTTTCTAATCATAACGACGTATCCAATAATCAATATTCAGATAAACTTATGATCAAGGTTTGTCTGGTTTGTCCATGTGGTAGGAACAGAAATAGTCAAAAGTTATGCCAAAATCATGAAAGATTCATGCACAAAATATATTAATTCGCAGTGATAAGGTCGTAATCAATCTTAATCAATCATTACTAATCTCTTACACAACATAAAAGCACAAGGTCACAGTTTTGTAGAAAACTGGGGATATACTATAGATCTCGTAACAGAGTCTGTTTGCTTGCTGCATACATTGGTATACAAACACGCTACAGAGTTGTTCATCGCAAATCAACTACGATGCATCCTAATTTGCATATTTTTATCGCATGACTCAAGCGTGATAAAAGTACGCCAATGCATTAGATGCCGAGTTTTTGATTTGTGATGAACCGCTAGCGTGCTTGAATACCTTTCAATAACGAAAATCTTTCTGAAAGTGAAAACATATCTGTCGGGAGTGAAGTGAAATTCTAAATGTTTTTAGTTTAACATACATCTGCTGTATATCTTCATAAAATATTTAGCAGAATCTGAGGCAAAATGCTAGTTTGTGAATGTTTGTTGCTTTGACGTTTTCAATTGTTCCAAAGCACCAAGCTGTGCACATACTCAAATAGCCTGACACACGCCCGGGACAAACGATGAACAGTGCACAGACTTATATAATGCACTTCCGTCAATGCTGTGCCATGCGTGACGCGCTAATTTGAAAATCAACAGTGGTTTCATCACAAAACAACATCACTATGCTCCTGTTAAATTCTAGGTTTAGGCCACATAAAGAAAAAAGTTGTTTCTCGTCCGAAGGTTTCTCAAAATGTTGAGGCGGGAGGGAGGCGGGGTTTTTTTAAGCTTGGGGAGAGCCTGACCAATCCGGGGGAGCAATCCAAGATTACCCTTGGTAGATGTTGGCTGCACATTCTGTTGCTGTTTTCTATGTGATATACATAGATATCTGTTGGTTCGACGACACTTCCAACGTTAATAACATCAAAAATTAAAAGAATCCTTTAAAAAGATATTTGAACGATGTAGCTCAATTTTTAACACCATATTAGCATTGTTACCAAAAAAAGAAAGGACAAAAAAGTGGTGTGGCACCAAAAAGTGAGGAGGGCAGGGACAAAAAACAACTTTCTTTTTTATGAGGCCTTATATAGTATATTAATAAAAATTCTCATTGTCATTTCAATGTTCAATATTTTGTTTCCCCAAGGTGTTTATGGGTGCTGCGCGGAATTTAATTGATAAACCTGGGGGAGCACTGATAATTTGGAACTGGCAGGGTTTTGAATAAGTGCTTGACACCAAAATGATTGTCAGTCAAGTGAAAGTAAATCAGTACATGTTGGACAAACAACTGTAGCTGAACCCAGACAAATCAATCAATAAAACTTAATATATCCTGATCCAAATTAAACCAAACCGTCTTAGTACAAAAGTGATTCTAGGGACATGCGCCAAATTCGGTTAGCAAAATTAGGCGCTCTGGTATTTCAGTCGGTGGTTTTACTTGGCAAAATTTGGTATTTTGATGGGTTTTCAAAAAAAGGGCAAATTTGAAAAAAAAATGTGTTTTTTGAATATAAAAGATTTGGCACATTCATGGCTGTGTCCCTTTTTCTTGAAAATTGGTACTTGGATGCGTGGCTTTTCAAATTTCCTAGATGCGTGTCCCTACCGAGACCAAACTTGAGTACCCCCCTGACAATGGCTTAACCTACTATTTTACCAGTTTCCGGAGGGGTGGGGAACTCAACTTTGATGTGCCCTTGGGAAATTTTAGAAGCAACGCATTCAAGTACCGGGTACCAATTTTCAAGAAAAAGGAACCAGCCATATTCCAAAATTTTCAGAAATCACATTATGTTTCCCAAATTTAGCACAAATTTTGTTTGTGAAAAAATTAAAAAATTTATGCCATTTTTGAATAATTATGCTTAAAAAAATATTGCTTAATTGTCGTAACCCAAACAGACCCTAATTTCGTGGACAAAATAAAAACACATATGGCTCGTTTTCTCAGATCATATCAAAATTTATTTTTAGGCCTATGTACTATCTAATTTTTTCTGCTTTTGTACTTACCTTTTAGGCTTCGTCCAAAGAAGACATCAGGGCATTAGGCAAGACAATACGTAATAAGCTGAGCAAAAAACATGGCCGCCGCATCAAACAGAAATATCTGCCGATTGACAATGCTGGGGTTAATGGGAATGCTGGCACTCAGAAAAGGTATTAATTTGACACAAATTGGCTTTTTGCTTTGGCTATAGACTAGCTGTCTTTTAAAGTCTGTATCAGATTCATCAGGATTGTTCGTAAAACATGATTATTAAAAGGTTCTTGTACAAATCCAGTAAAATAAAGAAGCACTTACTCAAAATATTTCGACAACATCCTGTTGTCTTGATCACTCGACTATGACTGGTCTTGGATTATTGACTGGCAACCTTTGATGACAGTGATGACGTCATCTTCTTCAAAGGTTGCCGTTGGATGACCTGGTCGTAGATTCTGCTCAGTTTGTATGACCCCTCATCCTTGTTTAATGTCTCTGTGCCCCTGCTCCTTATCCAAATGGATTCCTTAAGCCATCTAGTGTTTCTGTCACTTTCAAGGTCTATGAGTTTCACTCCATCCCAATCAATAACATGATTGGTCTTAGCAACGTGCTCTGCTACCGCGGATTTAAACATTTCCGATTGGGAAGCTTTCCTCTGCGATCTTGTGAAATGGATCTTGCTTGCTTTTTCACATTCAGTTTTATGTTTTATTCAATCTGATTTCAAAGAGGTGTCCCGTTTCACCGACATATGACTTCCCGCACGTTTTACATTTGATCTCATACACCGCGTCCGCTGTTCTCATTGGATCGCGTTTATCCTTCGGATGAACAAGCATTTTGCGCATGGTGACATGGTTTCATTGCCATAGAGAAGCCGTGTTTCTTGAACACCCTGCTAAGTCTCTCACTCATACAAACTGAGCAGAATCTACGACCAGGTCATCCAACGGCAACCTTTGAAGAAGATGACGTCATCACTGTCATCAAAGGTTGCCAGTCAATAATCCAAAACCAGTCATAGTCGAGTGATCAAGACAACAGGACGTTGTCGAAATATTTCGAGTAAGTGCTTCTTTACTTTACTGGATTTGTACAAGAACCTTTTAATAATCATAGCTGTCTTTTGTTATTGTTTTGCCTGGCAGTATACGCGTGCAGTTTGCTTTGTTCAGGGGCCGTCCTTTCAAAACTCTGTCTTTACCATGTCTTCCTAATGAATCATTCAGTCGGGGCGGGAATTTTCAAACCGTAAAATTTAGTTCCTGAATGATTTCTGCGCATACTGCCATGCAAAATAGTAACAATTTATATCATGGGTACTTTGGTCTATAGGTCAAACAGTTTTGCTCTGGAGGGGGGGGGGAAGTTTGGGAGTTAAATTACTCAGATTTCGGTTTGGTACAGACGCGGGACTACCACCAAATATGTAAACCTGAAAAGGCAAAAAAATGCTACTCATTTGTAAAATGCTTTCACTTGAACAATCGTTATTTATACCATTTATTCCATTTTTACAATGGAAATTGCACTTAAAATCCCCATTTTGGTGACCGATAGGTAATCCGCAGGAAAAATTGGCCTAAAATTGTCATTTTTGAAAATTTCATCCGATATATAAACCAGTTTTCAGAGTTTGGAGGGCCCTCGGTAAACCTGCAAGGTCAAAAATGCAACCGGTCATGGCCGCGCATCCGTGCATCAACCTTTCCACTGTGTGCCCCTCCCCCCAGGGTTTTGCCTATCTATTGGAATTATTTATTTGGCCACTCAATGGGATGGTCACATGTCATGAAAATGTAACATTTTTTAACTTATCGAAAAAAATGGTCCTATTGAGACTACCTAACTACCTATCCTCTTTAGGCCTGCTGGCCCTTAAGGCTGTTAGGCACTTCTTCCAGCGTCCCCTGTCTCTGGCTGCATGTTTGGCTTTGTTCCATGATTTCCACCCTTGATTATTTCTTTCTTTTTCCACTGTCAGCCATCCAGTCAACAGTTGTGTCTATGTCCACTTTAAGCAATTCAGCTGTCCTTGCCTCCAGCTTTCCTATTTGTAACCTTTTAATTGCTGCTAATTGAGACTAATAAAAAACAAAAACAGACACACCGCCCAGTAGATTAGACATATTGAACTTCCCATCAATCCATGGCCTGATGAAGTATGTTGGGACCAGACCAAGGACATTTTATAGGGGAATCTGGACTTGCCGAAATCTTGTGTCGCTCATTTAGCAGAGTTATTGTACCTTGCATAAATCTTCACTTGACGCATATACAGCGTGTGCATTTTTGTTTCTCTGATAAAGAACGCTAATTTTCCTGCTAATCCGTTTAGAAGACTCTTGGAATGTAGCAAGCGGGAGGTACAATAACTCGCCCTCCATGAGCAAAAATCCAAGTTGGCCGCCATCCCATAGGATTTACACGGCAGTCAAATGATTCCCGTATATAAGTTCCTTTGACCAAAAGACGCAACGTAGCCATAAGTGCAATATTTTATTTCTATTTGAATAAACTTTTATCTGAAACTCTAAATATACCTGCCCATTATTATTATTTTTTTTTCAGTGAACCTAATGGAGAGGTTGACACACACTTCAAGATGGGGCAGCTGTCAAAGAGGTAAGCACTATAAGCCATGTGATTGCTAGAAAGTCGTATCTACAATAGCTGCCATTTATCATAAATTTGCATGGCACCAGCAGAATATCTAGTCTAGGATCAGTAGCTAGATTTTGAAATGGTTCTTTAGGTGACCGTCACCATCACCGTCACCTGAAGAACCAGGCACTGGCATATGGAAGTGAAACAATGAGAGATATTTTACTTTTCCGAGACAAAATATTTGAATTATAACATATGGCAGCCATTGCAGATACAACTTTCTTGCACTCAAATTGATGATTAGTGATGTTGTGATCTAGGATACCAGTTCGGCGGAATTACTCGCAATTCGGATACATATCTGAATTTAGATACCCTGTATCACGATTTTGATACCCGTATCTGAATTTGGATTTAAAACAGCTTAAACGGGATATCAGCTGAAATGAATATTCAACTCGCCTGTACAAAAGTCAATAACATTATAATCATCTGTCATCTAATTCTAACAAAGATTTGGCCAAATTATTTTGCTTTCTGTGATCAGGGCATGTTTCGAAGCTGTTCCACTGGAATTGCACAGATGGAAATTACATTTTCACAGATACATTTAATGTGGATGCATGTACTTGCCAGCTTGCGCTATCAATTTGTTACCTGCTCAACGACAGGTGTATCCAAATTCGGATACCTCCATAACCTTAGTCTGATGCGGGTATCAGAATTTTGATACGTGATACCTATCCGAATTGTGAGATCCAACGAACTGATACTGTGTGCCTCAGAAAAAGCCTTACATGGTCGTATGTAAAGTTTTTAGCTATACGAATAGACAAAAAAATCACATGTAAATGTGTCAGTTCATAGTCCATGAAACAGACATACATATTTTGCCTGTTTCATTTTGAGATTGAAGTGCTATTAGGTATCCTTGATCTGCTCAATCGATAAGAAATAAATGGCTTTCAGCCTTGTTATACAAATCCAATCCAAATCTTTTTGCATTTCATGAACAAACAGAGGAAAAACAAAACTAGCATGGCATTTATAAAGTCAGTTATTTGTTGCAATTAGCATTTTTCCTTTAAAGACAAACTTCATGCAATGACAAAAAATGAATTATTACCTATTTTAGTGTTCAAAAGGGATGATGCGACTGAATGAAACTATATCTACCGTCACTGACCATACTCCTGCTGGATCAAGCTGCCTTATTTTCAAAAAATCATCATCTTGTTTAAGCGCCAGATATAATTCGTCATTTTTACCAATTGTAAAATCCATACAGCTGAATGTATATTGACCTCGAGTTCCCAGACGATATTATCGATAGGAATAATCTGCTAAAACTACAATTAGAATGATAAAAAATCAAGACAGTGAAAAAAATTCCAAATGAAAATGTTTCTCATTGGAGAAAAATGAAGTAGTCATGCAGCAAATCTTTTCAACAGAATAAAATCCACAGTACCTGTCAAGGACAAATTTCAGATTATAATGCAAAGACCAAGGTAATTATGTAGACAACGATTACAAAATAAAAATAAATAACTATGAACTATCAAAATACTACAGATGAGTAATCATTGCAAAATGTGCCGTGATGCGAAAAATATTTCTCCATCATGAACATTTCGGTAAATGGTAATACATTTTACAGTATGGCAAAAATTTTACACCATGAGAAAAAATTAAAATTAAAATTTTCATTCCGAATGAAAATTTACCATAGTGGTGAAAATTTAACACCATGAGAACAATTCTGAATGAAAATGAAGACTTCTTCATTTTCATTCAGGCTTTCACCAAGGAAACCCAACTTGGTACTTAGTACAAAGTAAGCTAAAAGAAGCTTATTTTCAACTCGGCCCTAAGATGTTTTTAAATTCAGTTTTTGAATGCAGGAGGAAGACCGGAGTACCCAGAGAAAAAGTGCAGGGACTAGGAATCGAACCCGGGACCTATTTAGTGCAAACCGAGGGAACTACCACTGCGATAATTCGCTCCCCCTAATTTTAATCCAGTATTCAGCCTAACTCCTGAACTGATTATGGCTTGTCATTACAGTTTCTGTAATACAGAATATCGTTTTAGATAT
>JXSR01S030819.1:0-16775 GCA_000969725.1 Ophiothrix spiculata
TATAGATTATTTATGTCTAACAAAGATTCGGTTACATATAAGCTAGGGCAAATGTGCACAGCACACTATTTAAGTTTCTTTTATGACTTATCCTTTTCAACTTTAGGAAACACGTTTACCGAGCTTTAAAATGCTGCATTCCTTTTCACATTTGATGCTACATTTATTAAATGTTATACCATTTTACGGAAATCAAGCAAATCAATTGTAATCAAGAGTAATACTTTTTCTGTAAATCTATAATAATCCAAAATTATCTTACCAATATTAAGATGCATGTATCATTCAAGCACCCTAGACGTCTTAATAATGACATATCTCCTATCCAATTACATTAAGTAGATCCTGTGAACAATAGCTCTATTGTTTTGTATCATCTACAAAGCACCTAGTGATATGCAGGTGGCTTGCTTATTAACTCTCAAATGTAATCAAATGTAAAAAATATGATCGACCTTCTGAAAAATGGATTCTTGATGTCACGATTGTTTCGATTCATTCCTGTTGAATTAAATAAATAAGACCTACTCTCATGAGATGGAAATCGGAAGTGAAAATTCTGTAGAATAAGGTTCTATTATACTAAGCAGAAAAACAAAACGCATCTCAAGCAGTTCAGCCCCATAAGTATGTTTGTGGGGATACATGTAATTGCTCTCTTTTGTTATCACGATAGAGGTTCACCAAGATTTTGTATGCGCGATGCGATAGGTTGGTCTTAAGACCACGCTGATTGTTCGAGCTTTAGCTGTACATTGTTTTGTCTTTATTTATTCATTCCCTGTGTTTAGGTCTGGTGGTTGGAAAAAAGTTACAAAGACTCTGCACCAGACCCCTTCTACTGCCTTACACTATTACAAAGTCAAACCAAGGTATCAGTTCTTGAACACTTGCTTTTTACACTGTACATTGTACAAAAACAACCTTGACAGTATTTTTATTAACATCAATTTTAAAATAATTTTATATGCTGATGACAGCTATTTTTGTAAAGGGTAAGTCTTTCACTGAAATAAACCATACCATGAATACCGAAGTAAGTATAGTTTCAAAACGGCTCAATGAAAATTATCTCACTTTCAATGTCGATGTGAATAAAACAACACTAAGATTATGCTCCTTTGCACTCCGCAAAATATGACCCACAAATATGCTAAGTTCATTGTTTCCATCTAATATATACTCCAATTGAAATTTTTTAAAACGTAATGGTCTTCAGGCAAATTTTGCCCAAAACTAATCTTTTATTTAAATCAAGTATAATGCCCCACTAAAGGTTATTGTGATGTGGTATATCAGTTCGGCGGAACTCACAAGTCGGATACGTATCCGAATTTGGATACTCCGTATCACAATTCTGATACCCGTATCCGAATTTGAATTAAAACAGCTGAAACGGGATATCAGCTGAAATGAATATTCAGCTTCGCCACGCACCACAAAGTCAATAACATATCATCATTTGTCATCTAAATTCTAACAAAGTATTGGCCAAATTATTTTACCTTCTGTGATAAGAAGCTATCAGGACATGTTTCGAAGCTGTTCCGCTGGAATTGCACAGATGAAAATGACATTTCCACAGATACATTTATCATAAATGCAAGAAAGATGTTCTACATGTACTTGCCAGCTTGCGCTATCGATTTGTTTCCTGCGCCACGACAGGAGTATCAGAATTCAGATACCATTCCATATCCTTATTCTGATACGGGTATCACAATTTGGATACGAAATGTGCATGGGTACCCGAATTCGGATACGTACCCGAATTGTGAGTTCCGCCGAACTGATGTGGGGAAAAGCTGGTAAGACTCAACTTGAGATCCTGGATAGATTACAGAACACAGCTGGTAAAATAATCCTTGGACTCCCAGGAATATATCCTAGTGATATTGTTCTTAAAAATCTGAAGTGGCATAAGCTTGACGATCGCCATAATTTACACCTTAACATCATAAGAGTCATATGCCCCTTTGTTACCTCGGTTAGCAGTAGTCATGGTCTTTCTTCCAGATCACCTTCCCAATGAAATTTTATTCCACCAACAATGCGAACCCATCAGCTAATATAAAATTGTGTCTATAGAGGTGTGTGTAGAATTTCTTTATCTTGATCTTATAGATTTGTGGAGTGCAATTTTACATGTAATTGTATTGTATTTTAAATGAATTGTTTTATATTTTGATATATTTTGTTTGACCACTGGGCAAAACTTGACAACAGTGTTTCATTGAGATTTATTACTCAGGCAAAATAAAAACTCAATAAGTCACCCGGTCTAAAAGTGTTGTTTTTCTTTTTCCCCTTTTTGAGATTTTCTAATAAATATCTGACTGTGCTGCCATGAGTGTTCAATAGCAGCATGTCACTAACAACAAACTGATATATCATTGATATATCATCAACAAATCAATGGATTTTAGAACCGCTAATTGAACATCTTTTCAAATCTCATCAAATATTAATATTAATTCGATCAGTGGCATTAACAACGGAAGGCAAACCAATAACCAATTTTAAGAATAAAGTCCCACTTACTAAGATAGTTACTATTTGAAATACATTGAACAAAGGTGACCATTCCGAAAAATGTGTTACTTACAATCATAATCGCAGGTAGAATTTATCAGTAAACTCAACAAAGACAGGCCACATGCAAAGGCACGACATATACTATATATAACATACTAAGCTTAAATTGAATAGGAAAACCAACTTGCGCACTTTGGATATTAATAGTAAAAAGAGAATGGTAATTAAAATTGATTAATGTTTTCAAACCAATAAATCTCTTCTAAAATGAATAACCATTAATCTCTAAGAACTTCATTAACGTGTGAATGTTATCCCTCTAAAAAAGACGGATTGTCACCGAAGTGCATTGTAAGTGAATTTGATTATCGATGCCCTTCTTAGAATAAACATGGCACACAATTAACAAGCATTGTAACGCTATTTGTGGCTATAACAATAACTTTCTTTAATAAATATTAAAGGATCCAATAAACGCCATTACCCTACGCCAAACAAAATTGACATTTATAATAATTCAAATTAATCAAGTAAACTTGCAGTGCAGAAGACCTCGAGTTCGAACCTCGCTGGTGCCAAAAGTTGAATGTGCTTGAAATTCCCTTGGATAAAGAACTAACTGTAAATTGTCTCGTGAAAACTCGTACGAAACTCGAGGAGCTAATCCGGGCAGCGATGGTGCATATGTGAGCTGATCAAGGTTCAGCTCCCCTTCAGGTTGCCGTGATGATAACGACAACGATAAATCTAGATTATCGTATATATATAAAAATCCTATTTGCAGGTTTGTGATCTTTTATCTTTCATTGTCCCCGTGTGCATGTCCCATAGCGAATTTACCGCTGAGTTTGAAGTGCGGCACTATTTAAGTCCATGAAATGTTAATACTGTATTTCTTCGTTGAATCCAAAATGGACGTAAGTCATTAACTGGTCATATTTTTTGTTTCACACAAAGACATTGGTAGAACCTTGCAAATTTGTATTTAACGGATTGTAACTCTGAATATATACACTTAACCCTACAGAGATAGATATTGCTGGAAAGTTTACTTTTTGAGGATTTTAATTTTACCTGAATAAGTCTAATTTTTAGGGATGGGTAAAAATTATACAGGGTGCAAAATAAGATAAAAGTGCATTTTGGTCAACCAACTTGGCACAATGAGATTTTGTTGGGGAAAGGTGCATCCAGATGACACAAAACATTACTTGAAGGATGTAATGATAGCCTTTCATAAAATAATTCATTTGGTGACCAATTTCATTGTGGTCAAAATATTGAGGATGGTCAAAATCTATGAAACGACTCATTAATTCTTGGGACTTTTATCGGTCAACAGATTCTTCATGTATACACTATCTAAAAATTAATCACATAATTGGATTTCTCGACAAATTTCCTTTTGAAAAATGTATAAAACTTTTACAATTTATGTCGACTCAGTCAAAAGATATGTCGTTTTTAAGTTTTCGAGTGTAAATGCATGTTTTGTACAGTTATATACTGTATAGAGAAAATTACCCACATATAAACCATTAAGAAACAACAAAATTTGGATGACTTGTCAATATTCGATACAATGCTTTAGCATTATACATATCTAATTGAAATATATTCAAAAAAATTATGATCCCAGCATTTATATTTTTAATAATACATGTGTTTATAAATCACAACTTTCTTACACTCTTGCATGTAATCCTATGCGCGCCTCCTCCACCGTCACCTCCTTCACCCGATCCATCGTGTTCCCTAATTTCTTATTCAAGTATAACTTCATTAATTAAAATCACTTTTTGTACATAAATAGAGTGTAAATAGACCTTTCATATGATACCAAACTTTCCCAAATACTTTAAGAAGTTTTAGCAAAATTGCATGTTTTCTACAATTTTTAAGGTAATTTGTAACAGATCCATGATATTTGAGGGACCTATTTGTGACGCAAGGCCATATCACCAACCAACCACCTTTTTTGCAACCAGTGCTTGGTTTTTCTTCACAAGTAGCTTAGCTCCCAATGAGATTCATCATTCTCCGCTTAAGGCTGCAGTTCTTTTTCCTGTGCGTAACGGCGGATCGTCGTACAGGGTGAAACCAAGATTCATATTGCAACAACAATTTATGTTTTGACAGAAGAGATTTGTAGAATTTGATACTAAGTAGCCTATGATGCAATTACTTAATCTAAAAATCAGTTTTAACGCAACTTACGTTAAACGAAAAGAGACCACTTTCATACTGATGGGAAAATTTACCAGTTACTCATATGTTGGGAAGGGATACATGTTTAAACACAGAAGGATCATTTATGAATATTTTAATGGCATAGACAACGAAACCGATTTTGCAATGTTAAAGGGAGGGGACAGATTGACATGAACTTTAAGATGAGTTTACACAATTATCTCAAATTATCACATACTAATGTCATATACCGTAATTGACCTTCAAAACGCGAAATATAGGTTAACAATAATGCATTTATTTGTTTTATGTCAAAAAAAGAAATTTGATCTTTTCATTATATTTTTACTTTAGCAGCCATTTATTCAAAATCTTCAATCGCGACTTTCCGCTCATTATCCCAGAGCACCACACATATTGTAGCCCTTGAATGCCATGGTTACCGCATAGAGCCCCTGATTGGCTATACACTTAAATGATCATAACTAAAACACGAAAAATACCCTTTGTAATTAACTTTGATAGTAGCTGTACATGTAGGATATGAATACGCAGGGCACTATGAAGCCGGATTGTTTATATCGTTGCCATGGCAACCGGTAACCGACCAATCAGGTAATTTTGCTTTATAATTCAAAATTGGATTTGTTTTCCTTCAAAAAACGGTTTCCTAGTGCCTTGTGTTTATATCATTTCTATTTGTGTGCCAAATTTCGTACAATCCGACATTCCGTTTTTGAAGTAAGCGGTTTGTCTTAATTTACTTTTGAGATATAAGCCTTCGAACATTGACAAAAAAATTGAAGAAAAAAACACAAAAATGGATACACAGATTATAAGTAACAATGATTATATGAAAGATAATAAATTAACACACATTTTGGTCAAAATCAGGTATAATATAGCGGATTTAAAAAAAGGAGGTTTAAATAAAGCCAGATGAGATAAAATATAGAAACATACAACAACAAAAAAACGACGAACTCCGAAATTTTGGTTGCATATTATTCAAAATACATTATCCTGATAAAAAAATTGATTTATTTCATTGGTAAGTTTAATTAATTTATTAAAATCTAATTTTAATGAAAATCCCACAAATTACAAGTTTAAGCGTCATCTGTATACAAATGTATAGGAAAAGTGTTCAGAAATGTTGTGATTTCCGTTCTTAAAATTGCCATAACTTCGGAACTGAATGTCTGTTTGAACTCAAATAAAAAGTATTATAAAGCACAGATTATGTTGTGTTTCTTTGTGATAATATCTAATTTTTCTGATCTAGACAATCGGTTGGACAAATCTATACCAGACCCCCCCCCCCCTTAGCAAGAAGATTAGCGTTTTGTAACACCCATTGTTTTATGCTAAAATGCCTATTGTTTTGTTAAAATTATATCTCATTTCGATTCCACGCATTGTTTAAACAAATAATCTGTAAAAATACGGTATACTTTTAACAGTTTTGAGGCATCCAAACTGCCAGCAAAATGCCGTATTTACATTTTTGCATGTAAGTTAACGTATTATTACAAATTATGGGTTTAAACACCGTGTAGCTATTTTGACCATATCTTTTATCCTGAATGCCATATTATCAAAATAAATAAAAATATGATTTTATATACGTTAGATAAACAGGTATTACCGTTTTACCTTAAGTAACGATTACTTCATTCTTACACTAAGTAGGGAAGATTTAAATTCAGCTGTCAAAAAGGGCATTTCAACTATCATCATTGAACTATTATAATAATGTCGTTCAGGGAATACTTCTAAACTTCCTTGAAAAATATTTTGTAAGCGGGCAAGAATGTTTTATACTTCCTTTCCTTTGGTGATTGAATCAACCACCTATGATACAATACAACCCACATTTTAGTACCTTCATGTATATGAATATATTAGAAAAAAATGATCGTTAGTTAACATGCGGTTTCTTAAATGAAGAATCTTTTTTTCCATTTTCACCAAGTATTTTGGTTTATTACTTGGAACACATAACGTGAGTGTCACGGAATTATGACGAAATTGGTGAAATTCTCGAGGTTTATTTGCAAACGTGCTTTAATACCTAGCTGTACTAAAAATACTGAATCAGATAGCTAAAACCAGGTCACGTATTTGTGACCCACCGTATTAAAGGTACAGTATCGCAATCTTTGACGCAATGTAGATTTTTGTATTACTTGAGTGAAAATTAAATAGGTTTTTAAACGAGATATTGCAGTTGAAAATTGAAACTTAATTTTGTAAGGTAGGATAAAAAGGCATAAACTATTCTCTTATTGTTTTCTTTTTTAATTTAAGTCAATTTCTGAATCTGTGTCTGTATTTCTTGCATGTCTGTATCTCAAAACTTAAGGCAAGACTAAACTGATCAGGGTGATTTTCTAGAGTTTTTACCCAATTGGCTTGAAACTTGGCAGGGATGTATATAAAGAAAATTTTCGGAGTAAAAAGTGCAATATCTTCCTGCGTTGCCATGGTAACGGCGACCATCTTGGATTTTTATCGATCACCTTGCGCGCACGTTTTCTCGAAAACGGTAAAACGGATGAACACCAAACTTGCTTTAATATATTTATATTATTTTATTTTTTACCACTAAAAATTGTCAGAGGGATTTGTCAATATGTTTGTTCATTCATGTGTAACGGTATGCATAATGTTAGTAATTTGCGCCTTTCGGGACATTTAACGGGAAAACGAGTCGTTACCATGGTTACGAATAATTTATTCAAATTTTGTTCTAACAAAGTTTAGATTTATGTATGAACAACAATCATACCAAGTTTCGTGTCAATCGGATTTACCGTTACGGAGAAAACGTGCGCGCACCATTGTTATATGGCCGAATTGAGAACTCCGAGGAAATAGCATTAATTTTTAAAAATACGTGTAATTTTCATAAATAAAATGCGTGCATTTGTATAGGAAAATTTTGAATTCCAACGATATCCTGGTACCTTTGACAAATCATAACTTTTGAACCGAACATCGGATTGACTTCATTTAAAGTTCTTATAAATGAAAACAATGTATAATTTTAGATTCTTAAGAAACCCCAAAATGTGTCTTTTAACCATATTTTCCCTATTTCATCAGTTTAGTCCTGCCTAAAGAGGCCACGTTATTGTACTTTTGCATGTTGCAGTCAAGTCGCAGCTACCCTGTTATTGACAGTACTGGTTATTGACCTCATTAAGCGAATTCTAAAATCTAAGTCTCGCCAAACGAGAAAAAAAAATGGTCGTGATATTTTATTTAACGTGATCTGCTGAAAAGCCTCACTTTGAACCCTTATTATCTGAAAAGGATAAAAGCAAATGCAAATTGGGAACAAAGGTACACTCTAAAATAGTCTAAATTTAAAAAGAGTAAAATTTAATTCAATATGGTATTTAAAAGGTGATCACCTCGTTTTTGAGTAACTCTTACTCAAACACGATTGGGTAAAAAAATACCAAAAACATTGATTTAAAATTAACTCTGTCTTGGTGTAAAATCTAAACCTATCCATAGAGTTAAAAAGGTGATCACCTTATTTTTAGAGTTAAATTTAAATCCAATAACAGAGTTAAAAAGGTTTTTGGAGTTAAATTTAAACCTTTTAATGGAGTTGAAAAGGGGATCACTTCGTTGTTGGAGTTAAATTTAAACCTTTTAATGAGTAAAAAATGGGATCACCTCGTTTTTTAGTTAAATTCAAACCTTTTAATGGAGTTGAAAAGGGGATCACCTCGTTTTTGGAGTTAAATTTAAACCTTTTCATGGATTTGAAAAGGGGGTCACCTCGTTTTTGGAGTTCAATTTAAACCTTTTAATGAGTTAAAAAGGGGGTCACCTCGTTTTGGAGTAAAAATGTAACCTTTTAATGGAGTTTAAAAGGTGATCACCTCGTTTTTGGAGTTAAATTTAAACCTCTAAATGGAATTGAAAAGGGGATCACCTCGTTTGTGGATTTATACCCAATAATGGAATTAGTGGAGTGGGGATTTTCGGAGTTCGAAGGAAAATTTGCAGAAATTGTCTTTAGTGACAGTGTACATGTACACAATCGATTGTACAGATTATGTACCAGCATGGTCTCCCATTTCCGAAAGTTTTAAGTAAGCTTAACTGTATTGCTGTAACACCGACATGGTCAGTATCGTACAGCTGTACAACGAAATCAATTCAAACATGACAACGACAGATTCAACAAACATGTACGCTGTCACTGAAAACAAGTTGAACAACACCCGTAAATGTTCCTTCGAACTCCGAAAATCTCCACTCCACTAACTTTCCCTGTACGAAAGTGTCCGCCATGATTCACCGTAGGTGGCGCTGTCAGAGTCTGCATACTTCTCTCCAATGGAAAATCATGGAACTAGAATCAAAATAACAATAAAATGGCCATCATTTTATTAGAGCAGACCAGATTTAGTGTGAAATCAAGCAAAAACATTCAAAGCTGGCCCATTTCGACAGATACCTGGGGACTATTTACTAACATTATTTTTTTTGTGATGATTGCAAAATCTCTCGCAAACTAAAATCCATCGATGACTTCTCCATTTCACTAACATCTTTTTGCTTTCACTTATCTTCGTGGATAAGCCTAGTGTTACGTTGAAATTATTTTCTTTTACAGAATTCAATTGTTCACATTATTTTGACTGAAATTGTCCCGTTTCGGCTTCTATCTTAGTTTTCTAGCAGCGTAAAAATTCATTGCATCACACGAATAGTTTCTTTTGAAATGTTGCGCCTAATTGAACCGCAGAGGAGCTTGGCTTTCTTGATGTCGTGGCATTCTTAATTTGACCAGCAGTCAGTGTAGTTGCCAGCGCATGAAATGAAATTTTAATCAACAAGTTAAGTCTGTGTCGTTCAAACTTGTTTATTCAGAAATTTAATATTTAACTGATAGGTGAAGCCTGTGAAGTAAGGGCTATCAGATATTATCTGCTAAATTTCATGCAAAAATGTCTGGCCAATTCATGTAAATTGCTGCATTCCACTAATCTGCACTGTGTGACGTCTGGGACAACACCCTTTTTGGAAGCATTCAGCCAGGACATTTAAAGTTTACGTATTCTACTTGTACAAATTATTTATATGTAAATTTAATTCAGACTGAGTATATAGTAATTTGATGTTTTACGTAAAAGCTCGTTAAACTACAGAAAGCTCCACAACTGAACTTGGTTGTTGCAAAATGATTTTTTTGAAAATTTTATATCACAGAAAATAACGTGACAAATGAATTTAATTTGATGCACTTCAATAATTGTTGAATACTATCAAACTGAGCAAAACATCACTGAAAAAATTGACAGAACTTGATGTGTGTGAAATTTTTGTTGTGAAATTTTGATGAGTATCTTTTCTTTAATTTAATGACATTTTTCGTGCAAAATTTGTGACAAATTATTGTTAAATATTTTGGATATAAATGTGATTTCTTTAACGTAAACTTCGGCACGTGAAAACGTTTGTTGGTTGATATCAATTTTGAAAATTTTGATTTGGGTCTATGGAACTCTGAAGTTAACTTACTATTTTCAAGCATAGGTTAGGACCTATCGCAAATTTTGTGATGATCTCATCCAAATATGACGCAAAATAAATTCATGTGATTATCAAGAATTTGCAATGACTTCCATTTGCATTTTTTTTGTGGATGCTCATAAGTCACCACAAGATATTCATTACAAACAAAATTATCGCGAATGCTTTGTGATGATTTTTCAATTTTCCTAACATCTTTTCACTTTTAAACTTTGTAGAGGAGCCTATCGCACATTTTGCGATGACCTTGTCAAAATATGGCGCAAAGTAAAATCATGTGATATCAAGAATTTTCGATGATTTCCATGAGCCTTCACAAGATATTCATCGCAAAAAAAAATAAAAATGCGTTTATTTTTTCATCGCAAAATTTAGTGAAATCTCACAAAACATTCCATTCTCCCTAGGATTCGAACCGCTGGACTCTTGAATCCCAATCTAATGTCCAACTAGGGCAAGCCACCAAGTTTTGCATGCCATGGCAGCACTTTCGTGTCACCTGTACAGTATGTCCCGTCTGTGAAGTTTTTGGACTTCAGGCGAATTTCTTGATTTTTGCTTGTTGGATTTTGTTGGACAGAAGCAGGTTAGGGTTACGGTAACTTAGAAAGAAAAAAAAATGCACATGTACACTCCCGGTCAAAAGTGTTTGCGCACCCTTAAATACGGGCAAAAAAGTAATTATTATATCAAACGACCAAGACTCTGAAAAAATTCACGTAGGTGCACAACCATAAAAATGGCCGATTTCCTGGACCATCTAAAATACACCACACGCATTTTTTTGATATGTACCTATGTAGTTTATTATTCAATGCTCGTTATCAACGTGTAACCGTAAAGAATATTTTCAGGTTATAAGTTTTCCAACAAAGGTGCAGTTATGTATTCAAACTCCGTTTATATGTGCAGAAAAAAAGTATACGGAATTTTTAGCACGCCTTATTTTCAAATGCGGTAAATGCAATTTTAGTTGAGTTTTTTAGATCTTTGTATGTAAAATATAAATCTGAAAAAATATGACGCAAATGACGGTTCTTGAGATATGGCTGGTTAAAGGTTTTGTGCGCAAACATTTTTGACCGGGAGTGTAAGTATACATTCTATACAATGAGGGCCTGGTTGAAAATCAGTGCTTGTCACTGAACCAGTAAAACCCTCAATAAAGAAAGAATAAATAAATAAATAAGTAAATACGTGGAGGCGTATTTGATGTATTACCATTTGTGATGATAACCAAGTTTTTCTTCTTAAACAATTGACAAAGTAATGAGAAATTTGGCTGCACAAAAGTAGACAGGAACATAAAAACAACAAGAAGTCATCGTCTCACATGGATCTTTTTTTAGTAAATAAAACAAAATATAAAAAACAAAATACATACAGCACACCTTTTTCTAACCCTTTTTGTGTGCCCATGAATTTTTTTATGTTGTATTCCATACAATAATTACCTCTTCAGATTCGGTTGAGCAAATTGTATCTTCAACTGGAATGATCCATCGGCAGTTTTCACACAAATACCATGCAGCAGCACCTTCAGCACAGTCATCTATCAGGATCACTGGATCATCTTCATTCCACTAAAATTTAGGCAACAAAATTATTTGGTTAGTCAAACTGTATCCAAAGACTTTCTACAAGTTGCACATTACAGACGTAGAATTTTGGCATACCTAGCAACCCAGTGGCTTCCCCAGGGGAGGGGGGGGGGAGGCAAGGCAAATGGCTCATTTGGGGATCTTGACACAAAAAAGATAGAAAAGAAAGGGAGTAGAGAAAACAATATGGTACGCGAACCAGTAGTCTCGCCTGCGTATCGACCGCCTTCTGAATTGACCGCCTACTTAATCATTCAGTTGTGGGGTAGATCCAAAAGGAAAGGTCATACAACGGGGTCACCATTGGCACTTTTGATCGCTGGTCTAAGACGAACAATTTGACACCTTAATCTTTGAAAACGGACAAAGTTGAAAATTTGACCACAACGAAAAGGTCGGACGACGGGGTTATCATTGACATTTTTGATTGCTGGTCCAAGACGTACAATTTGACACCTTCATCTTCGAAATCGGACAAAGTTGACAATTTGACCCCAAGGGAAAGGTCGGATGACGGGGTCACCATTGACCCGTTTGATATCTCGTCCAAGACGAACAATTTGACACATTAATCTTTGAAATCGGACAAAGTTGAACATTTGACCCCAACGGAAAGGTCGGACGACGTTGTCACCATTGACTCTTTTGATCGTTGGTCCAATACGAACAATTTGACAACTTAACCTTTGAAATCGGACAAAGTTGAAAATTTGACCTTTCTTTTGACCTTTGACCTCTAGTTTTAGGTCATGCACGAGCACGCTGGTTTCCCGCGCCTTTGGTTTTCACACTCACCAAATGCACGGACTGAGGCGATAAAAGCGCCAAGATCGATGGAACCAGCATAATGCACGAGGCGCTGGATATGCACGTTCCAACAAGTTTTGATATATTATATACTAAACAGACCTGTTAAAAGCGTAAAACTACCCTCAAATGAGTAGAAACAAATCAACTTCCGAGTTAAATAGGAAAATCTGTTATCAGGTGGGCTTTGTTCAGTTTTTACTCAAGTGAAGAGGTAACAGAAAATGGAACTTTTACTCTGCTGATGAGTGAATATTAACTAAACTTTAAACTCAACCCATTTTACTCCGCACAAGTTTACGACTTATTTTTTGCTGTATATGAAACTTTGGGAGTTGTTTTTGTATAATACAATTGCCTGTTCAAGTTTGTCGTAAGTTATCTCATTAAAGGACAAATGATTTAGTTTACATTTGAAACTAAATCGTAAATGAAAAGAGAAGTATCGAATTAATTTTACCGCACAAAAGAGGCCTGTCAATCAAAGTATAGGATAGGCAAAAGCAAATACGTCTAGAGGTTTTTAGTTGTGCTTTTTATTGTGTAAACACACAATGATTGTTAAGGATTGCAATTTTTCAAGTGGGGATTATCTATACTTATTAACTCCAGTGAATAGAATAGTAATGGGTTAACAAAATATTTAACTACGGATTACAAAATGCATTGTTATGCACGGACAGAACATTTAAACTGGCTAATTGTATGTGATTTTTTTTTTTCTACCACTTTCTAAGCTGATATGTGACCCATCATATCGAAAGGTACCTTAATACCGGCATGGTAAATTACGAGATACGGGCCATTGAAGCTGAGCATAGTCAAAAATCATATCCAAGGTCGAATTTCTAATTTCATCAGAAACGTTACCTTTGAAGTGTACTCTATCATATTAATCAGGCTCCAACATCCAAAACATAAGATTAATTTGTTAAAAAACAAGATACAAATCCTTTCTCCATTCAAAATTTACCAGTACAAAAACTTTAAACTTGATTTTCTCAGAACTATAGTTTTCTGAATCAGCTTGATGCCCTTTACCAATTTGGATGTAACTTTGAAATCGAACATCAAATAACTAAAAGCAAGATGTCATTTTGAAGCTTAAAATATAATCTTTCAGATGAGACCAAAAAACCAATTTTCATTTTGGGACCCTATTAGGTACCTTTCGATATGATGGGTCACATATGACTTTCAGACGTCAAGTTATGGTGTGTCAAAGGTTGTCAGGGAATAAATTATTGAGTTCAAATGTTCTGTCCGTGCATTTCAATCAAGTTTTAAACTCCTCAGGGTTACGGTGTACGATCTTGTGATTTACGCATATGAAGCAGCTAATTTATCCTAATAAAAATAAAACAATGGCGGATTTTGACCAAACTTGGTAAAAATTATCCAACTCTCATCAGCATTCATGATCGTATAACACATGCATAGTAAGAAGCCCATGAGTCTTAAAAAAGTTGTGCTCATGGGGTGACCCGGGGTCACATGGGGTCAAACGGGTCAAATATTGCATTTTACCACAATCACCGTAACTCCTTTACAAATTGCGGATTTTACCAAACTTGGTCCAAATTATCTAACTCTCATCAGGGTTACCTTGTATGATCGTATAACTCATGCATAGTAAGAAGCCCATGAGTCTTAACAAAAGTTGTGCTAATGGGGGTGACCCGGGGTCACACGGGTTAAAAAAAAATATTGATTTTTACCAAAATCACACTAACTCCTTTACAAAATGGCGGATTTTGACCAAATTTGGTCAAAATTATCTAACTCTCATCAGGGTTACCTTGTATGATCGTATAACTCATGCATAGTAAGAAGCCCATGAGTCTTAACAAAAGTTGTGCTCATGGGGGGACCCGGGGTCACACAGGTCAAATATTGATGTTTACCAAAATCACCATGAGTCCTACAGACAATGCCGGATCTGACTAAATTTGGTCAAAATAATCTCTGACCCTACTCCAACATGCAATGTGACCCATAGGGGTCATAAGGTCACATGGGGTCGCACGGATTACGTTGTATGATCGTAAAATTCATGCATTTTAAGTAATTCAAGTAAGTTTAAATAAAAGGTGTGCTCATGAGGGGTGACCCGGGGTCACATGGGGTCACACGGGTTAAATATTGATTTTTACCAAAATCATCATAAGTCCTACAGACAATGGCGGATCTTGACCAAATTTGGTCAAAATAATTTTTGACCCTACTCCAACATGTCATGTGACCCATAGGGGTCATAAGGTTACCTGGGGTCATACGGGGTCAAATACATGATTGGTACAAACAGTTTTCAACTCGTCTGGGTTACATTGCATGATCGTATAACTCGTGCATAGTAATTAAGTAGCTCATGTGTCTTAACAAAAGTTGTGCTCATGGGGGTGACCCGGATCACGTGGGGTCATACGGGTCAAATATTGATTTTACCAAAACCACCATAAGCCCTGCAGACAATGGCGGATCTTAACCAAACTTGGTCAAAATAATCATTGACCCCATCCCATAGATTTTAAAAAAGCATAGATGAGTGGGCTTCTCTCCAATTCCATATTTTTATTCACCGCGTCATTTTTCATGAATACCGCGACATCGCCCGCTTTTGGAGGGACCAAATATGGTCAAAAATCCGCCAACGTCATAAAATACGCGATAATTTTCATGAACATGCCTGCAACATTATGAAATACGCGAAAAACTATCATTAACACTAAACTGCATAAGGGGCGGGGGTCCATATGGCAAATACGCAACATAACCCAGCTGTTTTATGTAATTGTCAGGGTAGGGGTTGCGTATGTATTGGTGCAAACAAAACTCTAATCGGTCACGTCGTTTTTTGAGATAATTAGCATAAACTGGTAAAATGTATTTGTAATTACAATCTGCTATAATGAGTCAATTTTCATTGACAAATTCCTTTGGGAAAGCAGATTTTCATTTTTTGGCGGGACATTTTTTGAGAAAAATTAAAATTTGACACGAATCAGATATCTGGCCGCCACTTTGAAACGGAATGACGGATTTTGTTTTTTTGTTTGTTTTATATAAATTGTAATGAGTTGGTGTATCACTGTGTACAGTTTTAAAGATAAATAAAATGTAATAAAACATTGTTTTTAAGTGTTTAAAATATTGGGACCATTTGGGCC
This sequence comes from Ophiothrix spiculata, assembly GCA_000969725.1. Taxonomy (NCBI): domain Eukaryota; kingdom Metazoa; phylum Echinodermata; class Ophiuroidea; order Amphilepidida; family Ophiotrichidae; genus Ophiothrix; species Ophiothrix spiculata. Next base: position 15,860 of record JXSR01S030819.1, read on the forward strand.
CCCCCCCCCCCACGGGATTCTAAAACACCTCATGCACTTAAGTGTTAATATTCATCTATTTCTTTTTTAAAAAGCAGACCGCGCCTTGCTCTGCGTGCAAACAGTACCCCCTTTGCACCAAGACACGCGTTGACAGCGAAACCGACTGCTGAAAATATCCACAAGACCGGGCGGTATTTTTGAGCTTGAGAGACGCCGAAAGCTTGCTGCAGAGATATTACTTGGAATTAAAACTTAACAGTTCGTTAAAGATGATTTAAGTTATGGTCACATAACAACCGGTGGCCGACTGATGACTAAAAGAGCAACACAAGGACTGTCACTCTGTTGTTTCGGCCAGTAGCAAACCTCCTTAACACCGCTGTTTGAACACCATTAAAGTATAGCCATTTATAGCTAATGGCACATTATTGGTGGCGTTATTTCTATAAATCAAATTTCCAGGTTTTATGAATCTGACATTTGCCACATGGATAAAGTAAATGATACCAAAAGCAAATGTTATTCATGTTAAATTCACATACTAAATATTATAATATATATAAAATTAATAGCCCCACCAATAATGAAATTACCAAACCGTTGCTTGTTTGGTCATCGGTCGGGTGCCGTTTGTTTTATGAACATAAAATAAGACATTGTAAGCAAGTTGCAACGTTTATCTCCCAAGTTAAATCATAGTGATATGTTTTCGACTTGTCTAGGTTCACAAATACCACGGCCACGGCAAGAAACCCGTTGGATGTTATCTTACTATTGGGTTGAAACGAACCTTTGGGGTCCTGGCAGTGGAGTGATACATCCTTGGTTTCACTTGGATGACACTTATCCGAGCATCATTCTACATTTGAGTCGTTTTGTCACACTTGACAGCCAGAAGTAAGGTCCGAGAAAAGTGGCTTGTTTTATTTTTTTT
>JXSR01S030820.1:8414-18597 GCA_000969725.1 Ophiothrix spiculata
TGGGGGGGGTGGTACGGGTATGTGCAGCCCTCAAAGACCCCCTTTTTACGCCTTGTCTGCAGCTCCCTAGACTCATATAAATTTTATTCATGCCAAAAGGTTAACTTGAAAGACATACTAAAAGTAATAGTTAACTGTACTTACATACAGTCAACAGTCAACTGCTGACAATAAGACCCAAAACAAAATTGTTGTGTTGCCCTCAGCGACCGACCCTATTCAATTTTTTTTTTTAATTTAGCTATCATACGCACACATGATTGGGTGGAAAGCACCCAATTTTTCTCAATTTGGGTGTTTTTTGAGAATTTTTTTTGAAAATAGTGGAAAATGCACCCAAATTTCATAATTTAGGTGCTTTAAAAAAAAATTTAAAAAAATTATTTTCCGACCGACCGACTTATTCTTTCAGAAATTCCAGTTGACGGCAACACAACAAAAAAAAATTCTTGGCCTAAATGGAAGTTAACACTGGCCGAAATGATTGCCATGAGACTCTACTACTACAAATAGGGTTAGCACATGTTAACTCATGTGGTACTATAACACATTATATGAAAAAAAATCAAGTAATTTTATTAAAAATTTGAAGTGTCAAAAAATAGCATAAAGATGAATTAAAGAACACAAAGACGTACACAAAGACGTAAATAGAAAAATAAAATATGACTTTTTTCGGACCAAGTGTACTTTAGGTCCCATCCAGAATTTTAGGGTTAGTGTTAGGGTTAGGTTTAATTTAGGGTTAGGGTTAGGGTTAGTTTTAGGGTTGGGTATAGTTTTTGATGGGACCTAAAGTATACTTTTTCCCTTTTCTCCCTTTAACCTAATATTAAGAAGAGAATGTGGGAATTGAACTTAAAATTATCAAAACTGCGACTTTGTTTAATAGAGGCCCTCAGGCTATCGCAGAAACGTCACATCACTTCCTTTCCTGAGAGCCCCTCCCTCATGACTACAACTTGCACGATCACACTAAATGACTCTGGTGCAGCCTATGAAGTAATCACGTGTGCGTATGATAGCTAATCCACTAACTAAGATCGCATCATTCAATGACCAGTTGAATGAGGGACTGCGAGCTTAAACACTGCAGAGCTAACTATCCAACTGTGCGAAACATGTCCCCCCCCCCTTAAACATCAGCCATACTGTGAAGTTTTTTCATTTTTCTTAAAAACTATTCCAGCAGACTTGGGTCACTCTTGCATTCCCATATTCAAATTATAGCCTGATTTCAAAATTGACTCAAACACATCACAATGAAAATGATCCAAGTAGTTTTTTGCTACAGGACTTACTTAATAATTTTTAAAATCAACATTCAAGATTTCAAGTTAGACAAAAATAAAATTTAGAATGCGCTTTTGAAGACATAAATAACATAAAAATATTCAACATGGCACCATAGCCTGCATAGGCCTAATGATTATGTGTATTGCATTGCAAACTACCAGTCTAGTAAATCAGTTTTATTAAATCTTGTGCCTGACGCATCCCATAGAGTTTTTAAAAAATCAATGAGTGATAATTAACAAGTGATTTTACGTGTCCTTAATAATTGGCAGTCCTCGACATCTAAGGACCGGGACTTTCAGGTCCTAGGCCAAGACCAATGGCACAGACTTCATGTCTGAGGCCAAGGACTTCATGTCTGAGGACCAATTAAGGACTAAATAAGATGTCCTTAAAATTGCCTTGACGGCAAGGCCTGGCCTCAAGGACTACATCCAACACTAGTTATAATATTTAGAAATATAATTTTACATTGGTAATGTTAGCATGACTTCAAAAATAAAACTTTCAGTCACTTTTAAGTATAAGCTTATTTAGTCATTAGAATTATAATCTAATTATGTAAGTAGTGAATTTTATGTATTAATATTTATATTTACAAAAGTAGCTTAAACCTTAAGATTAGCAATAAATTCGGAATTATATAATCAAACATCTAATTCTAAATTAATTCACTAGTAAATCTGCTTGATTATAGATCATAGGCTTGATTTATGACACATAGCTTATGTAACAAGTGCTAACTAAAATCTCCAATTTAAATCAATATACACTTCTCAAAAAATGTTTGAAAAGTTTTTTTAGCCGCCAATATCTCATTTATTTGAATCTTATGCATCTAAATCGGTGGTCACAACCCGTCGTATACGTGCACGTACATGCTGTCTGCGTGCAAAAATGTAGGAAAATCGTGCGACACATATGATTTTAGTACCAAATGTGTACCGATTTTGGAGCACGCAGACACAACGTAGCACTTTTAAGGTCAGATTTGTTTCATCCGTTTGCGATGCGGTTGCTGTGTGTTTTGCACTGCAAGAATACTATTAGTGGTGTATTAATTTAACTTCATCAGAAAGAAGAACTATATAACCTGGGAGAGGTACTCAAACACGTTTTGGTAGGCATGTGATATCCGCAATATCCAACCATGGGTCTTGCAGAACTACCTTTTGGTCAAAATCGGGTCTATGGAACTGATTTTTTCCCAATTTGAGGTCTTAGGAAAGTCTGCTTTTTCCCATAAAAACACAATTATTTGAGCTATAAGAATTGCTCAAAATTAGGTTAAAAACTTAATAAAACACACTTTAGAGTCATTTTCTTTGAAAAATAAGGTCTTGAAAAGGGGGTCTTGAGGGCGGTACATACCCGTACCTTCCGTAAATGTAAGTGACCGGGGGAAGGGGGGGGGGCTATAATAGCAATAATATATGAGTCATGCAGTTCCACTCACATTTTTCATGAAACAGTTTGGCCCATCAGAAAGATAGCTTAGATCTTTGGCAGATATAAAATTAGATGGCCAGAAACACACTTTACAGATATTCATAACCTGAGAGGGTACAAGACACCCTTCCAAACATTGGGATTCTGTGTAATTTCTATCAGTAACAAGTTTACTCTATCAGTGACAGTGACACTGAAATGACTTAAATTTGACTGTTAGGTACACTTTTATTTCAAATTTGTACTGTGACTTACATAAATTGTGGGTATACATTGGGTATACAGATATGTTGTTCAATGTTCATACATTAGCTGCACTTATAATTTCAGGTGCAATGTTGTATAGGCCTAGATAATTCACCATTTCCAGTGTACCAAAACTGAAATTGGTTTTCAAGTCACCTACAGAAATGTAGAAAATATGTTGATATGGGGTTTTTTTTTCACTATGTGTAGGCATGATCTATTTCCATGGTGTAGGTGACATTCTAAGCTATTATTATTTGTGCCAATTTTCAAGTAGCTACCTTCAACTTTCCTGCTTATATAGAACAAAATTTATGATACAATAGGTAGAACTTTATGAATGACCCACGTATGTTGGATATTGGACATCAAATAATCCCTAAAAGAAGATTTAATATGGTAATTATATTGTGATAAGCCTGAGATTATCTGTCTTTTCCAGGTAATTTCATCCAGATGTGGACCAACCCATCAATTATTGATTTCTGTTTCCTGTTTAGTGCTTCATACTCATCCCAAGAGAAGATATCATGTGTATCCCATCATGCATTGCTTCCTATGGGAAATTTTGTACAGGAAGTCATGTGAGTTGTTGGTGATAAAACACACCCAAAATGCAAGATTACAACAATGAACTTTAATTTTTGTACATTTCATTACTAACTACACACGTGATTTCTATACAAACAATCCCATAGGAAGCAATGCATGATGGGATACACATGATATCTATTCTCTTACTCCTTCCCACGCATCTCGGTTCTTTCAGAAAAGACAGGATGATAAAAGTGGTAGAGGTCATACTCAAACATGCTTTTTAGTGTGGAGACCCAAAAAAGGGTGAATTTGTTACATCTAGAATTATGTATGCATCAATTTTTGTCATATCTTTTCAATAATCTCATGAAATGTCATAATTGTGGTATGATTTCTAAAGATAATTTAATAACCTTCCAAGAAATTAAAAACAAATACCAAAATAGATTGACTAATAAAGCTAACTTGTTAAAGCTAATATTAGCCAGGGTGAAGGTATGGCAGTTGTGTTGGCTATAGTTGTGGTATAGTGTTTCTAGACTAAATTGCCAATATCTTTAAAGTGAAATTTAGCGATGTGTCATCACAGTGGCAATGATTTCTCAAAAATGGTTTACCTACAGGTATGGTATAAAAAGAATATTAAAGCATACTAAATGGACTGTGCAATGAACTAATATCTTTTCAATAAACCCATGGGAACATGTTTTAAGGGTTCCTTAAGGTCTGCTGTACTGAACATGCCCAAATTCTGTGTTATCTTTTTAATGATTTTATTTCCAAAGGTCAGGTTCCTGCTGCTTGGAAAGATGCTTGTGTTGTTCCTATCTATAAAGGATCTAAGGATGATGTCGGTAGTTATAGGCCAGTTTCATTGACCAGCGTTCTTTGTAAAGTCATGAAGAAATTAGTTTCAGTTCGCATGGTTGATTATATTGATGATAAAGGTATTTATCTGACAACCAGTTTGGGTTTCGGAAAGGTAGAAATTGTGAACAAATTCTTGCAAAATTATTCCATCTTGTCAGTAAATCTCTGGATGCTCGTACCTGTAACTTAGTTGAATGGGTATCTTTGGATTTTAGATCTGCTTTTGATTAAGTTGACCACAACCTCTTGGTAACTAAAATTCATTCTTTTGGAATTTAGAGGTCCATTTTTAAGTTGGATCCAAAACTTCCTCTTTATGCGTAGACAAAGGGTTGTTTTCAAAGGTTCCTTTTCTGATTGGGAGTTTGGTAACATTTGGTGTTCCACAAGGCTCGTTCCTAGGCCCGTTCTATTTTCTTTGTTTGTGAATGATATTAATAGTGTGGTTTCTTCTGCTTTGTTTCAGTTTGCTGATGACTGATTTTAATTCCAAAGGTCAGGTTCCTGCTGCTTGGAAGGATGCTTGTGTTGTTCCTATCTATAAAGGATCTGGTAAGCCTAAGGATGATGTCGGTAGTAATAGGCCAGTTTCATCGACCAGTGTTCTTTAAAGTCATAAAGAAATTAGTTTCAGTTCGCATGGCTGATTATATTGACAATAAAGGTATTTATCTGACAACCAGTTTGGGTCTCAATTCTTCCATCTTGTCAGTAAATCTCTGGATGCTCGTACCTGTAACTTAGTTGATGGTGTATCTTTGGATTATTTAGCTCTGCTTTTAATAAAGTTGACCACTACCTACTGGTAACTAAGCTTCATTCTTTTGTGATTTAGAGGTCCACTTTTAAGATGGATCCAAAATGTCCTCTTTATGCTTAGGCAAAGGGTTGTTTTCAAAGGTTCCTTTTCTGATTGGAGTTTGGTAACGTCTGGTATTCCACAAAGCTCGGTCCTAGGCCCATTTTATTTTCTTTGTTTGTGAATGATATTAATAGTGTGGTTTCTTCTGCTTTGTTTCAGTTTGCTGATGACCATTCCATTGTACATCCGATTCATTTAGCAGTGATCATGATATTCTTCAGCAGGATATTGAAAATGTGTTCAAGTGGTCTGTGGCCAATAGGCTCCCTCTTAATCTTTCCAAATGTTCTGCTATGCATATGACAAGATCTAACTCTCCTAAATTCTGTAATTCGTATTCAATGGATGATGCAAGTCTTAATGAAGTTAGTGACTTTAAATTATTTGGTGTTACTTTTAGTTAGGATCTTTTTTTTTTTTGATTCTCATATCAATAGAGTTACAAATAAGGTCTCTAAGCTCTCTGGCTTCATCATTAGGTGTACCAAAAACATGTCCTCTTCCTTATTTCTGAATCTCTTCAAATCTCGTGTTTTACCACATCTAGTTTACTGTATTTGTGTTTGGGCTTCATTTCAGGGAAATCACATTGATAGGTTGGACAGGGCTCAAAAGAAAATTACTTAATTTAGGTTGTATATTATAGGAGATCAGTTGATGTTGAATGTAGGCCTAGTTATGAAGAAAGGCTTACCAAACTCAGTTTACTGAAATTTTAGGATTCCTGTAAATTCCATAGACTTTTGTTTTGGTTCAAATTAATGAATGGTTTATTACCTGCATCTTTTGATGAAATAGTGCAGTTCAGTAGGATAATTCTAGATTGTTACATGCAAGAGCCAGAAGTTTTTCCTTTTTCAATTCTCTTTTTGTGTCTCTTCCATGACTATGGAATGAAATTCCTCTTAATGTTGAGGACTGCCATGATCTTGCTATATTCAAGTCTCATTGTAGGTCTTGCATCATTGATTTGTACTGATGATTTGATTCACATTCCATCATTGGGCTCATCTGCTGCTGTTTATTGTTTTTATTTCGTATTTATAAGGCCAAGTAAAAAATAAAACATGTTTCTCGTCCGGGTTTTTGAAAAAAAGGAGGAAGAGGTACTTTTTATTTTTTATTTCAATGGCAATGCAAAATGTATTTATAAATGTTCATGTACGTTTCTTTATTTTAATGTACAGGTCAAGTGAGCACACATGTGTTTTGGGTTTTAGTAAACCCATTCATTTCTCCTAAATTACTTGTATTTTGTTTTTTATACAGTTTAAATTGATATATTTCTGTCATAGTATTTTTATGATCTTTGTGAATGATAATGTTAGCCAGCACTCAACTTGCTGAAAAGTCGCTTATTTTATTTTGTTCATTCATGAAAAAATATAAGAAAGGTCGTTTCGACATACGTCATAACTTTTCAATAACCCAATGAAATCTCCTAATTTTGTTATGATTTTAAAGATAATATATTAGTCTTAAAAATCAATAAAGAACTCGCCTATACCTAAGTTTTTTGTCAACTCTAATCAACTATTACCTAATAATATTGAATTAATTGGTTGAGATGAAACGCAAATGGGCCTTAAAAACATGATCATGACCGGATAATTAAAGCCCTGAAGGTCACATTCCAACATAATTTGAATAGAAATATACAAATTTTGAATAGTACAGTCGACCTTTCATTTTCAAAAAGTTTTACTCTCTGTGCCTCATTAACTGTACTGAAAAAACTCTTTATACAAGTTTAAAAACAGTTAATGTAAAAAATGTAAACAAAATAAAAACAACAACTTAAAATTTTTTTTCAAAAGATCAAAATTCTCAAAGAAAAAACAACTTTTTTGGAAATCTGAAAATTAAGCGCGGTATTAATATATAATTAATCTAATATAATATAATAAACTTTTGTACAGTAAAAACTTTTTTCCATTTTCGAAAAATAGGGGCGGGCAGTGGAGGACAACCAAACAACGTTTTTTTTTTGCCTTATACCCTTTATTTGACCATGCAAAAAAACAATGAAAAAGTTGAGGATTTTGTTCACAAATACACCTTTATACGGGATGGTACAATTTGTGACCCCACTTTATTTTTGCCAATTTTACACAAATATCACAAAAAATATATTTTCACGCATTTTCTAAAATCATCCGAGGTCATTAAGGGGTTCTTAAGGGGGTCCAAACGGGGTAAAATGTCAAATTCTAAAAATACTCCGATTGACCTAAAATTTAGGGTCACTTCCGGGTCAAATTTAAAAATATATGAAAAAATCATCAAAAATCAATATCTGGCAATTTGACCTTTCACCCCTTTACAGCCCCTTAAGACCCCCTTAATGACCTCTGATGATTTTTAAAATGTGTTTATGTTGCTCAGGATGTCCTAAAGTACATCCATATCAAATTTTAGGTCAATCGGAGCATTCTGAGAATTTGACCTTTAACCACTTTTGAACCCCTTTAGACCCCCTTAATGACCTCGGATGATTTCAAGAATGCGTAAAAATATATTTTTTGTGATATTGGTGTAAAATTGGCAAAAATAAAGTGGAGTCACAAAAGTGGGGTCACAAATTGTACCATCCCCCTTTATACTCTACTCACCAGGTGTCCTCCCTGCTGAATAATGTCCAAACCCGGTAGTGGTTGAGCTGGGGCCAAAACAATCTCTTCGTCAATGCTAAACTGCTGGTTCTGTAGGAAGTCTATTCTCTGCATGGAAATATAGAACAAGGTCAGCGAATATGTGGTGTAAGAGAAGAGATTGTGTCTATCCCATCATGCATTGCTTCCTATGGGAAATTTTGTACAGGAAGACATGTGAGTAGTTAGTGATGAAAAATGCCAAGAATGATGATCTGCCAGAATCCCATTGGAAGCAATGCATAATGGATACACACAATATCTTCTCTAATGTGGTGTCATATGGAAAGCCAGCAACATGGTGAAACCCGGGGGGGGGGGGCACTCTCATTACAAGGTAGACACCAAGATTGTACACAAAAACAAGTAAAGAGGGTAGTTAACGAATGGGCGATGTGCTGGAGTACATTGGAAAGGGTATCAAAATTGCAAAAATCTGGAAATTAGGGTATTGTTTACAATAGTTTGGTACTTGGAAAGGGTATGAAAATATGATCTTTCCTAAAAATGTTGTTTTGAACCAAAAAGAACAATCAGCTGACACCTTTAAATAAGTTTCATTTACATCTGTGCATTGTTAAAATTGCAACATATAGCTAAGAAGATAAGAACATCTTATGGAAAACATTAGTGAAGGCTTACTTGAATAGGGTAGGCCTATGTTTTCAGGCTTGATATGAACATACTACTACTTGCTATTTGGGTGGGGAAAATATGGCAAAATAGTTGTAATTCTTAAAATCAACACTTTTCCATCTAACAAAACATTTTTAGTGAAGTTATCAAGTTTTTAAAATAACAGGATGTCCTAAAGTACATCCATATCAAATTTTAGGTCAATCGGAGCATTTTTGAGAATTTGACCTTTAACCACTTTTGAACCCCTTTAGACCCCCTTAATGACCTCGGATGATTTCAAGAATGCGTAAAAATATATTTTTTGTGATTTCAAATGCCAGATGCAAATATTTTGTCTACTTACCAAACCATACACAAAGATGTACAGCTCATGCGTGTAGGCCACAGATGGATTCTCATCAGATTTCAGATTATTCTGGACAACGGTGTACAGCGGATCTTCTCCGCATTCCTGAGACAAGACGTACTGGCATCCTCCCATGTAATCAAAAGCAGTACCATCAAATGAGATGTAATGGGGATCTCCGGAAGCATGGCAATGACCTTGTTCTAGGAGGAAAATATGAAATTCCGATGATGAGAAATACTAAATATATAAAATATTGAAAATTCATGTGAGAAATATCACGAGCGTGGAAATTAAAATGTGCAAAATGATTCAAAAAGTAGTAAATTACCGAGAGCGCAATTATTGGTGTTTACAGTAACTTACCAATGTCACAGTTGGTTCCAGTGCTATTGATCAAGCATCGGCATGAGTATGTGTCTTCATCAATCGTTAGACATTCAGCTCCATTCTGACAGGGTTCTTCAGTCACACATGGTCCAGCTGCAAGCATGTTCAAAGGTACATACAGTCCAGTTAAAAAGGGATGGTGCCAGGAGGGGGGGTGGAGGAGGATAAACCACACACACACATTGCTCAGTTCAGGCACTGACACAAATTTTACATTCAATTTCAACTTGTTTTTAATCATTTATATATGTAAAATGTCAATTGTCCGATTCGCCTAAAATATTGTATTCATATTTAGTCAAAAATTCAAGATTTTCAAACAATTTTTAGCTGAAATTAGCAGATTTGGCAGACTTGCATTACAAAAAATTTCATAAATTTTGCCCTGACCTGTTTTGCTCAAAAAAAATTTAACACCCCCTTTCCATCATGTTTCCTTTGCATTCAGTTTTACACCCCCCCCCCCCAACCCCACTTAGAAAGTCCTGGTGCTGCCACTGGGTTAAAACATGTTTAACCCTACGAAGAAAGGGGAGATGCACTGAGTATGTTCAAAGTCGGGAGGTCAAAGGGGGTGGTATAACCCCATAATTTTTACTCGAGGGGTGCAGTCCCATTCTGGAGGCGACACATATATGTAAGGGTCAAAAGACCCCCTTCAGCATTGCTATCACCCAAAGACCCCTCATTTTTTATAATCGCATGTGCTCTCCTCACCCAAAGACCCCATAATTTTTTATATTTTTCTCTTACCGAATGCCATATTTCACTCACCAAAACAAATTGTGCTCTCACCCAATTAATGACCCCTCATTTTAGACCAATAAGACATCATATTTTTGTATTTTTCTCTCACCAAATGCCAAAAATCAAGCTCTGACCCAATGACCCTCATTT
>JXSR01S030823.1:0-10487 GCA_000969725.1 Ophiothrix spiculata
TAGCCACCCTGGTATGTTCGCCCTATTGAGTTAATCAATAGGTTACCAACCCCTACCGGCGTGGAGGTATACCAGGACGCTTCCCGTTGTCTCACAAGTCGGTTGTCCCCACACTCTACATGCTATATTACGTGCTAATACTACTCTATCTACACTAACCAAGCGGACTGTCTCCTCCTTGTATGGTCCATCACCGTAGTTGTGATAAGAGACTTCGGGTTAAGGAGGGGTCATCATAATCTAGCATTCGTCTACTCTTGAACAAGTTATTAATCTTTAACGATTGAATGTATTTAAAAGGGGTCTTGAAGAATCACCCTTGGTCACAAGAACTACTTAGTACAAAAGGGGATATGGGGACGTGCCGCAAACGCGGGTAGCAAAATCAGGCTTTTTGGTATTCCAATCGGTCCTTTTTCTTCCCAAAATGTGGTATTTTGGTGGGTTTTCAAAATTTTCGGAGATTTGCCCCAAATGCAGCAAATTTGGACATTTCTTATCAAAACCTTAGAATATTTTGCCAAAACAGAACAAACTTTGACAGAAAAAATGAGAATTTTGATTAAATTTGGCACAAAATAGAAGATTTGGTATATGGACGGGTCAATTTTTCTTAAAAATTGGTATTTGGATGAGTGGCTTTCAAATTTCCCAGAGGCACGTCCCTACCAAAACCAAGTAACCTGAGTACCCCCTCCCGGGTTTGAGCTTGCGTCAATACGTGGATTTAGGGTTTTCAACAGGAAGTCAATCTGTACCGAAATAGCCCAAACACAGTTTTGCCTGTAAAACTAATAATATAAGCCGTGACATTAGCTCATGCAATCCATATACATCACAGCGGGTAATTTGAATTGTTGTTTGGGATGGATGGTAGTGCGCATCAATTTTACGCCTATTTGGGTACATCATTATGCTTTATCAGTGCATTGTGGGATTAAATTTCGGGCTCAATTGATTTCCGGTTGGGAAACCCAAAATCTGCGTATTCGAGCAAATTTGACAAAGTTTAAGAGGTGCTTGGGTCCAAATCATGAGTGGAGCTGTGTGAGACTTAAATGCAGTTGCCACATTTGTTAATTCATTCTTCTTCAGCTCTCACACAGGCAATATGAATTGGCCAAATTGGGACTATATTCCTGCTTCCTACATGATCAAATAATCGTAACCGTCATACAAAGCATCGTGACTATACTTTAGAAATATTGTGATGTTAATGTGTCTGAAACTAATGAGGAGGTTTCTTTTTTTTAATATAAGAGACGTTACAATGTTAATGAACTGATTTCTGCTTGCTCACACGGTGAATAAAGAGAGATTTAATGTATTATAGGAAGGTTTCATTTTAGCCATGACGTACGTTTGTATGTGAACGTAATTTTTATTTCTATTCCTGAGAATACTCATGAAGAGAGACCCCCAGTTTCCTAAAACTTTAGCGTATAAGTTATGAAAGACGTCCACGTGACCCACTATGGACCAATCGTAGACAATAGATCATGATATACGTTGTCGTTTTTCTGAAAGTTTTAGAAAACTAATGGTGTCTAATAACAAATGGTTTTGCGTTTTTTCTCAGTCACACATCGCCGTACAGCCAAAAAAAAATATTCAAGATACATGCATGCCATAGACCAGAATAGTGTTCGATATTGGTACGATTGGGCTCTGTACCGGAGGAAGTTTCCATAATATCCCAGAATGCATTATTCTAATACACTTAGATGTAATAGGCAATAATGGTTTTCTGGACAAGGGGCTCTTAGGAATTTGAGAATTTCATTGAATAGTACTTATAGATATATTTCGAGGGATGTGTTTCTTTGTGAAACACAAATGTTTCTTTCTTTTTTCGATGTGGGCTCTTTTCACAATAGCCCAGTGTTTACCCACATTGCTGACACCGAAGAGGTGTGAGAGTGGCTGAGCCATAAACTTTAAAACCACCTCTCTACCATGTTTTATAATTTTTCTTGATATATTTTGTTTAAATAATGTAAACTCAGATAATTTTTGTACAGGTATTTACCGATGGGTATCAAAGAGTTTTTTTAAATTCTCTTGAAGCCCGGAAGCTATTCTTTTTTTATTATCATTTAATTTATTTGTTTCAACTTATCATACAAAGAAAATGCACATAAGTATGTAAATAAATATGCATTGTCTAATGTTGTATAATAATATACATCTGAGTGTAATATAAGACGATTCACACAAGTGTATGAGAGACATGTATGCCTCCGAAACGCTACACTCTTAGAAAGAAAGTATCAAATATGAGACAAAAAGGATCAATTTTGATCCTTTTTAGGTATCAAATATGAGCTTATCCTTTAAGGATCAAAGTGATCCCAAAAAAAGGATCAAAAATTTTGATCCGAAAAAGGATCAAATATTTCTTATAAAAAAGACCTGCAAAAAACATCAGACTGAAGTGACGCTAGCAGGGTTTGAACCCACGCCGCACTCATACCTGCTGGTAATTACGACTCGAGACCAATGCTCTAACCACTCGACCACGCCGGACTGAGTGATGATATCAACGTATTTATATATGTTACACCATTGTATACATTCCCCGCTGTGTAGTGGATATTGGGTTGTACTCAAATATGAAACAAAAGATACGTTGGATTCAAACGCGGTATCAAATATGAGCTCATCCTTTCCGTATCAAAGTAAACCAGAAATACGGATCAAAACTTTGATATTGTAATCAAAAAGGATAAAAATAAAATGATCCTAAAAAAGGATCAAAAATGATCCTTGTGAATTTGATCCATTTGTATATATTGATCCGCAAAAGGATCAAAAGTGATCCTTAAAGGATCAAAATAAAATGATCCCGAAAAAGGATCAAAAATTTGATCCCGGCCTTCTAAGAGTGTAGGCGTGTGGGCGGAGGCACCTAGTTTACAACAATTAGAATAATACTAGTATTTGGAATCAACTGTAAGTTGAATAGAATTACAAAGAAAACTATTCAAAGCAAAACAAACACAAAATTGTGATGTTCCGATATGTGTAAGTAGCTAAAAACTTGCGGTAAAATGACGTTCAGCCGAACGAGACGATTTAGGGATTGTAGCCTTAAACCCCGCTATGAATGGTGAAGCATACATACAATATTTCATGTGTGAGGGTGGTGGGTTACACAGACATGTATCTTATTAAATATTCTATATGTAGTATATATTAAGGTATCAGAAAATGAGGGTGCATGACAAACATACGGGACAAAAAAGGGTATCACGTGATCGGAGCGTACTCAATATTTATGGATTCGAGGCTGCATTAAGTGTCGTGAAATCGACTCTATCGAAAACTACATCAACTTTGCCATCTATGAAAATATTTTCGAGACTCATTTTGCATCATTTGTATATAGGGATACCATTCTTAGAAAATAATATAGTTATAGCTCATTCTGAATGATCTTGAAACATTTTTGATATCATCAGAGATCTATCAATGCTACATGCAATTTTGTATTTTAACCCTTGTCTTAACAAAGGGGGTGGGTATTGCAACTCATTAACAGTTTCAAAATGATTCAACAATTGTTTGATATATTCTCAAATTTGATCAAATTTCAGTTCCAGAATATTCATATTTTATCAACATTCCCGTTTTGAAACAGATGATTTGTAATTTTGCAATTTGCTTATGAAAAATTGCTATTTTCCATTCGGCAACTTTATGCAAAACCAGTGTTTGTTTTTCTAGCAACAATGTTCTCACCATTGGCAACTTTTTTACTGATACCATTTTTATTGGTCAGAAAATGTTAGATTTATAAAATGTATGTAATATTTGTACTTAAAAATCAAAATTTAAAAAAAAAAGTTAATGAAATATATTTAATAAGGTATTTATGCTACAATCCGGTGGTACAATATTATATTTTATTGTTCATGTTTTTGAGGATTAACCAAATAAGATATCTGTAACTTCCCACCATGCCTTTCTTACAATGGGTACAGGTTGTCATGAACATAATTAGTGATGAAACATTGCACAATTAGCAGACCTCCATTCTAATTTTGCATTTCAGACAAGTCTTATCACATGATCACTAAAGCTATTGATTGAATCCAGGGCATGATGGAAATGTCCTGACATCTTCTTTTGAATTAACCATTGGTATCGTAATGAAATTTAAACACATGTAACATTTGGATGTCGGACTTCGGAAGGATCACCGATATAAATTGATAAACCCCTTAATGGGTTTACTATGAGGGGGGGGGGATAAAAAGAAGGATTATTAATTGTATATATGTAAACTATGAACATATCATAAAGAGTTCAGAAACAAAGATTTTTGTTTATGTATTTATGTAAATTCTATAAATATGTTGAAAACTTTTTCATTATGTTGTTGTCAAAATGTTTTACGTTTAATAAATGAATTTAATGATAAAATGTGTAAATATTCTGGTCTGATTCATAGTATTTCAAGTCTTACGATCTGAAATTGCAGACAAATTCTCGAGAGGTTATTTTACTTTACACGTCAACCCTACACATTTTAGAATATGTCATTTCAGTTTAGTATAATTAGATTTTAATTTTAAAGAATTCTACGCATAATCCAAAGATGATTTTTAAAAATCATGCTTTCTCGGCATCACTAGTTCCAAAATTGTAAATACATATAGAAACAGAAAAGAATAGTGGCTGTGATTGACATCAACAACTTGATGTCCAGATTCTATGTGTTCCTGTAAAAGCATGGGCTCCTATTCATGAATCCCTGCTAACGCTAGTTCAAGTTAGCAACTAGCCTTTTATTCACTAAATTCATAAAAAATTAGTTAAAGGACTTTTAGTTTTAGTTGCCAACTTAGAGGTAGCAGGGTTTTATGAGTGTGAGCCCTGTTTTGCAAAGTTAATTTCATCATAACCTCCGTGCAGATGCCGGTATTTCAAAATTCATTTCATCAGTGCAAGTATTCCGGACGGAAACACGCACTGCAAGACAATTCTCTGTCCGACTAAACCAGAGGGCTTTTAGCCTCACCCATCTCCCCATCCCATTGTAGAAGTCCCATGTAACGTTTATTTCATCGGAGCAAGTATTCCGGACAGAAACACGCACTGCAAGACAATTCTCTGTCCGACTAAACCAGAGGGCTTTTAGCCTCACCCATCTCCCCATCCCATTGTAGAAGTCCCGTGTAACGTTCATTTCATCAGAGCAAGTATTCCGGACAGAAACACGCACTGCAAAACAATCCTGTGTCAGACTAAACCCGTGGGCTTCAGCCTCACCCATCTCAGTGTCGAGGTCCCATGTAAAGTTCATTTTATTAGACCAAGTATTCCAGACAGAAACACGCACTGCAAAACAATCCTGTGTCAGACTAAACCCGAGGGCTTCAGCCTCACCCATCTCAGTGTCGAAGTCCCATGTAAAGTTCATTTCATCAGAGCAAGAATTCCGGACAGAAACACGCACTGCAAAACAATCCTGTGTCAGACTAAGCCCGTGGACTTCAATCCTCACCCATCTCAGTGTCGAAGTCCCATGTAAAGTTCATTTCATTAGAACCAGTATTCCGGACAGAAACACGCACTGCAAAACAATTCTGTGTCAGACTAAACCCGAGGGCTTCAGCCTTACCCATCTCAGTGTAGAATCCCCTTGTGACGTTTATTTCATTAAAACAAGTATTCCGGACAGAAACACGCACTGCAAAACAATTCTGTGTCAGACTAAACCCGAGGGCTTCAAGCCTCACCCATCTCAGTGTCGAAGTCCCATGTAAAGTTCATTTCATTAGAACCAGTATTCCGGACAGAAACACGCACTGCAAAACAATTCTGTGTCAGACTAAACCCGAGGGCTTCAATCCTCACCCATCTCAGTGTCGAAGTCCCATGTAAAGTTCATTTCATTAGAACAAGTATTCCGGACAGAAACACGCACTGCAAAACAATTCTGTGTCAGACTAAACCCGAGGGCTTCAGCCTCACCCATCTCAGTGTCGAAGTCCCATGTAAAGTTCATTTCATTAGAGCAAGTATTCCTGACAGAAAAACGCACTGCAAAAACAATTCTGTGTGAGACTAAATCCGAGGGCTTTAAGCCTCACCCATCTCAGTGTCGAAGTTCCGTGTAAAGATCATTTCATTAGAATCCTGTAAACGCCAAAATTTGTGCGCTCAGTAATTTTCGCGCTCAGCCAGTTTTAGACCATTTTGCGCGTTTTTATTTTCGCGCATATGAACATTGTCCGAGTATAGAATTCCATTTGCAACAAATCCACATTAGTTTTTGCGATACATTTATTTTCGCGCTAATCTCAATTTGCGCGAAAAGCGCGAAAATAAATGTAGCGCGAAAAATACCACTTTTACAGTAAGTATTACGGACAAAAGCACGCATTGCACTGAAATAGAACATTTTATTTGATAGTGTCAAAATAGATGGTGCTATTAATAAAAATTCATTTTTGATTTTCCAAATCCTCCCAAATCAAATAACAAAATCGATAATCATATATAATCAATAATTTGAAATATGTATAGTGCCCTCATTTTGGTACAAATCTGAATTTACAAAAAAAAATACCAATAAATTGTCTTAATGGTCACCAAATGTTAACCAAAATGAAATAAAAATTTTGAAAATTGCTTCATAACTTTATCATGCAACACATTCCAGCTATTGGTACTGCTTTTTCAATTTTCTGTGAAGTAAAATAAAAGTGAATGTCCACTTCAAACAACTGTGACTGCAAAACAATTCTTTGTCAGATTAAACCCGAAGGTTTCAAACCTCACCCATCGCAGTGTAGAAGTCTCGTGTAAAGTTCATTTTATTAGAGGAAGTATTCCGGGCATTAAAACGCACTGCAAATCAATTCTTTGTCAGATTTAACCCGAGAGATTCAAGCCTCAACCACCGCAGCGTAAAAGTCCCGTGTAAAGTACATTTCATTAAATCAAGTATTCCGGACAGAAACACGCACTGCAAACCAATTCTTTGTCAGATTAAACCCGAGTGTTTCAAGCCTCACCCTTCGCAGTGTAGAAGTCACGTGTAAAGTTCATTTCATTAGAACAAGTGATGTTAATAGAGACAGAAACACGCAGTGTGAAACCAATCCTGTGTCACACTAAACCCGAAGCCTTCAATTATCATTCACCGCGTTGTAGAAGTCGGTTCTGCAAAGTTAATTTCATCTGCGAGCGAGTATTCCTAATAAAGACAGAAACACGCAATGCGTAACCAATTATGTGTCAGACACAGAGTTAACACGACGCCTTCAAGCCCCATCCACCCTCAGTGAAGTCGGTTTTGTAAAGTCCCGTGTAAAGTGAGAGTCAGAGCAAGTATAGACAGAAACACGCCGAGTGAAACTAACACTGTGCCATACCAAACCCGAGGTTGCCCATCCCTTCCTCCTCAAAAAGATTATCCGTTATAGGTTGTTGTTTTTAGAAATAGCTGCCAAGGTCAAGAGTTTCTTACATTTCTCGTAAATATATGATATATGAAAGATGCCAAGTTACAAAAACCAACTGCACATTCTGTCCCAGTACGTATCTCTACCCAGGATTGGTATAGCGATATTCAAAGATTCCAAGATAAAAAAACCTTTATACTATCAGTTTCAACAGTATCCCCGCTTGGCGCTCTGAGACGGTAAAATTCACAAGAGATATCAAGATACATAGACCCTTACAGATGTCAAAGTACAAAAACCTATGCACCATCTATTCCAGAACATGTTCGCCCAAGGGATGGTGAATAGAAATGAATGTGTTTAGTAACTGATCCCAATTTTAACAGTTTGAATTTCTTATTTATTCTCACCATCTGAAATTAGAAAAAAAAAAAAGAATTGCGCCATCACCAAATTGAGATCTGAAATCATACTTATACCAATACGTTGGTCGCATCACATACTGTTCTATATGACATTTTTGACTTTTTTGAGAAAATTTGTCTGGATTGATATATTAATGATTTCTTCATGTTTACCAAGTTACAGGATTTACTTTAGCCTAATTAACAAGAAATAATTAATAATTTTTGGTCTATATGCGTTCTATTTCAATTTGACATTTCACATACTGCGCTATATGCAAAAAGTACGTACTAAGGTTTCTGTCGAGACCGTTTTTTCATGTTGACATGTCGCAATAATTTTTTGTCGACGTCGACATAATGTCGACATAAAATTGATATCATAGAGTTGGTTTTGCCGGAAAAACGAAATTGTTTGGATAAACTTAATAACCCGTTTTAGACGTAGAATTACCTATAATATAATAAGTAATGTGCTTGTTCTTTCTGCACACGACAATATGGATGATATAAAATTGATATTTTGTAACTTTTTTGTTGTAAACCATCGTAATAACTTTAAAAACGATAAAAAAAATTATACAACACTTCCAACACTTATTAAAGCTCAACTACTAACGAACAGCCATAACCTGACAATTAAATGCAAGTTATTATGAAATTTTACTACTTGCCCAGTTTTGTCGACAAATGAGATTTCATGTCGACATGTCGAGATATGCTTTATGTCGACATTTATGTCGACAGAAACCTTAGTACGTACTAAAGTATAGCGTAAACAATGCATCACATACCACATACAGATCTATATGGTGCGCTATATGAACTTCGCGATTTAAAACATTTTCACATACAGATCTATATGAAATAGAACAGTTTGACGTATTCAATTACTGCACTAAAAGATTGCTAAATGTAAAAAAAGCGTTTTCACATACAGATCTATAAGTTCAAAGCTATATTAAACAGGGTTATAAGTAGTATTTTTATTTGAAATTAAACATTATAAAAACTTCGACGTCTTTTCTTTTCAAAAATATTAGAATCAGAAGAAAACTTATGTGCAAAAGCTCTTTTATGACACAAGTATACGTGCGAATTTTCAAATGTGAATTTCTCGAAATTTTTTTGCCATACAGTACAGTATGTGATGTGACCGACGATATTTACATTCATTTGCACACAAAAGAGTTCATTTAACTATTAAAACAATCCATTTGATATGATATCAGCGGAATAATCACATGATGGTACTTTATCAATATTTATGTAAATAAAAATAACTTCACTTTTGAACCTGAGCCGATGAATGAATACACCGATTTTATGTCCCCATACACTATCCTTAATACACTTTTGACCTCTCATCTAGTGTAGGCCTATGCATGAACGCATGCTTATATTTGTGTTCCTTAACCAAATCGGTTTTACGTTTCCAAACTATAGCGAGATATGTGCCGACTCGGATGTTTGTTCAAAAAACATAAAGTGAGTCGTGTCTATAGCTCATTGCTTGATATGATGTTGGACAGACCTCTGAAGTGGATGAAACTTGGATAATAATGTAAGTAATTATGCTTTAATTTTAATCGATGTTGAACTGTGTCTATTTTTACATACTTAAATTATGAGAGTGCAAGACGCTCACAGCAGTTTAGCTAATGTGGATATATGTAAATGGAAAATGTCTTTAACCCTAGTCTTACCTTGGTGTTTATATATAACAAGTCTTTTTAGGGGATGATGTGTTATCTCCTCTTGCTATTCACACCAAGGTCATGAACATCGGTCGAGACGTTACGTATTCATCACGTCACAAAGAACTTTCGGACCAAAAATTTTGAATTTTAGCAGAAGTGGTCATTTTTTCTTAATGAGGAGTTCTTAATGTCGAATTTCCATTTATTCGATTAAACTAAGGAATTAGCAATTCTAACTTTTCCTGTATATGGCAAGCCTGTGTACAATAATGTACAATAATGCGATAAACTCTTTTTATTGGATTAATGCACATCAAGCGATGTTTATCAAAGTTTATCGATTCGATCGAAAAACATGTTTTCCCGACAAACAGTTTTTATCAATTTGATAAACTCAGTTTATCGGCGATAAACTGGGTTTGTTGAAAAGCTAAGTTTATCGGAAAACTATTTTTATCGTCGATAACTTGAGCTAATCAAATACTGTTTATCAGAAAAACAATGTTTTTTGATCGAAAACATTGCTTTTCGATAATTTAAAAACATAAGTTTGTTAATCGGAATACAATGGTTTTTTGACCATTAAACACTGTTTATCGGCGATAAACATAGTTTATCCCATTATTACAAATTTAGCTTGTCACACCTGTATGTTTCAGATCCATACCATGAAGATTTTTTTTTCAAAATAGTGACATGAATTAGTTAAGGTTGCAACAATCCCCTAATTTCGGACTTTAACGTTCTACAATACTCACACCTAAGGTGGCACCCCGAATGTTTTCATCAACATAACCGCAAAGGATGTAAAAAACAATTAGGGTCAAAACATAGTTCTTTTGAGCTATCAATCACTTGGTGCAACTGCAAGTCTTTGTTATTATATTAATTTCGATGCATCTTCTAATCAATAACGGATGCTTGGTGTTGAAAATCACCAAACATTTGAAATCAAAGAAATTTTATGG